>BPVZ01000116.1:157249-171007 GCA_020521535.1 Rubroshorea leprosula
AGAAGGAAATCTCAGAAATAAAACAGTAATCAATCAAGCAGGTAAAAGGAAGGAGTAAGGAAGATCTCACGGCGTGTCCCGCTTTCAGTTACTTGTTTCTCAGGCTCTTTACCAATGCCGACAGTGGCGGTCACAGTGACCAAAGTTTAATCGGAGTTCCGGATTGCGAAACAGCGAGGCGTAGGCGTGGCAGTTGAAATAGATAATTAGAAAAGGAGAGGACGCAACCGAACTCTCAAGTGTTGGTAAAAATCAACATTTAGCCTCTTATTTTTTAAAATTGATAGGTTTTAGTCATTTATATTATAATATGACATTTTTAATCCTTTACCTTATAAATTTGGTAGATTTTAACTCATTATCTTATAAAGTTAGTAGGTTTTAACTCCTCACTTTATATTATAACATTTTTAACTCCTCATATGTACAAATTAAAAAAAATAACCCTCACTTAATATCAGGTTATAACAGTCTTATATATCTATTAGCTGACTGTTAATTTCCCTTAGCATTTCATTATAGAAAATATGAAATTTAAATTCAATTTTATTTATTAGTTTCATTAACGAAATATTAACGGATACTAACAGTCAGTTAACAGAACTGACAATCAGTTAATAGAACTAATTGTCAGTTAATAAAACTAACAGAACATTATAACCGATGTTAAGTGAGAGTTAGTTTCTTGAATTCGTATAGATAAGGGATGAAAAGTGTCGTAGTATAAGGTAAAGGGCTAAAACCTACCAATTTTGAAAGGTGATGGGTTAAAATCTATTAATTTTGTAAGGTAAAGGACCAAAAATGTCATATTATAAGGTTAACGGTTAAAACCTACCAATTTTGTAAGGTGAGGGCTAAAATTGTTTTAGCCCAAGTGTGTTTATCTATTAGGGAAAACCCCAAATTTACATATAAGTCCCTAAACAAAAAATGATGCAATAAGCCACTCGAATGATGCAAATAGCCCCCAAATCCCTCCAAAAATGTAAATTAATTCTTATCATTAATAGTGCAACGCATGTGACCTCATGTTATTTATTTTTCTATTTATTTGTTCTCACTTTTTACATAAATTAAAAATTCTTTGGGTAATAAAAATCCTCTTAAAATGGTTTTCGTTGCCTAAGAATACTAAATAAAAAAGGAATATGTGGGTAATTTTGAAGGATTTGTACGATCTAATGTGTCTTTTTATTCATACTAGCATTTATGTGAAAAAATAAAACCAAGTTAAAGAGAAAAACATATGATGTGAGATTACATGTATTGGGTTATTAATGATAAGTGTTGATTTGTATTTTTTGAGGGATTTAAGGGTATATTTGTATCATCGAGGCGTTTAAGGAGTTATTTGCACTGCTTTTAGTTTAGGGGTTTATGTGTTAATTTGGAGTAAGTTTGGGGCTTAAGAAAGGGTTTTGTCATTAAATTAATGGGAGAAACTACAAAATATATCCGAAGTTTTTTTTTTTTTTTAATATCTCCTTATTATGAAATAAAAGGAAAGTATATAGATAACAAAGTAACGTACTGTTTGGATAGAAAATAGTAAAGGGAAGGGAAGGGAAGGGAAGGGAAGGGAAGGGAGGGGGACGGAGGAAAATAGAAGGAAATGGAGGGGAAGGAAAGGAAAGGGAAGGGAAGAAAATGGAAGGAAATGATTTGTGTTAATTTTGTTTGGATAAATAAAAATGAGGAAAGGGAAAGGAAGGGAAGGATTGTATTTTTTATGTTTGGATAATTAAGGTAAAAGGAAAGAAAGGATTTAAATTAATTTTAAATTTATAAATTTACCCTTTAAAAAGGAGGAGGACAATTTATGATAATAGATAAAAAAGTTAATTTTGTAATTATCTTTAATCTAATCTAATCTAAATAACCCTGCAATCCCTCCACAACCCCTCAAATCGGGAGGATTGCAAATCTGTAGGGTTGAGGGTGGTTGAAAGGAGTCCGAATCCGTCGATCTCCCTCCCCTTTTGCCTCTTCGAAAACCCAAACAAGAGGAAGGGGACAACTTCCCCTCACTCACCCTCCCTCATCATCCGTCCCCATCCCTTCCCCTCCCTCTCCGTCCGATACCTCCAATCCAAACAAAGGCTAAAAGTGAGAATTTCTTATTTGATTATGTACTTTTTCAAACATTTATTATATAATTTGTAAGTTTATATATAGGTTAATTGTTATTGAATAGAATTAAATGGGGAATGAATGGCACTATAAAACCTACTTTAATTGGACTGTAACTGATTTTTAGTAAAGTCATGAATCATACCTTGATAGGGTTTTGAATTACCCTTAGTCAAATGAGTTATTAAAAAAAATAAATGTAAAAATAAATCATCCACTTGTAAGAGGTTTTGAATTAATTTTAGTTATTTTTATTAAAATAAATTATAATAATAATAAAAAAAAAAAGAATACGAAGGTGAAGCATTTACCATTAAAAAAATTCACAATACTACTAAATTTAGTGCACTTTTTCCTAACAATTTAACCCTACAACATCACGGCTAGCAATTAGATTGGTTTGACTTTTTGTGAGGATTTTTTTGACTTTTTGTGAAGAGATATAATATTCTTAACCTGCGTTTAGGTTGGTTAATTTTTTATAACAAAGACAATCAAGATGTACTTCTATCTTTCTTTTTTTTTTCTCTCTCTCTCTCTTTGGGGGTAGAGACAAACCAATTTTGATGGTGTTATGTAAATTATATGACATAAATTCTCATAACAATTACAGTTTCTCTTAATATGCATTCTTGAGAAATTCATAACACATGAATTAAGCAAACCTACGACAATAGAAAATTTTATTATTGTGCTTATTTCTGAGCCTTTACATATGGCAACACAAAAGATTTTTAAACCATAATGCCATTCTTTCCTTTTCATAAATTCCCACAATCTAACCTACATTTTTTTTTTTTTTGGGATGAAATAGGATTGTGAGAATTTGTTTTAAGAACAATATTACCTAAATTAAAAGAAACTGAAACGGCCACAGAGTTTATAACAAAGGCACACACGTTGCGCAATTGCGTCATCACCCCTTCCCTTCTTCTTCTTCTTCTTCTTCTTTATGTCATCCATTTCTTCTAAACCTTAATTTGTCTAGACTTGCTTGCCGCCATGATGGAAAGCAGCAGCAACAAAATGACTGAACAGTAACCGAATGCAGAGGAAATTGTCACTCTCTTGCAGAACTTGGACATGTTATCGCAGATTGGCATCCACCCGGCATGGCTGTTCCCGTACCTGCCCACCAGCCCTATTGCTGTCGCGGCAGCTACACCCGAGAGCACCAGGGAGAACATGCACTGCAAACACAACCCAAAAACCAGTATTAATTCCTTGCCTCCCCTGTTTCTTCTTCTCTGTTTTTTGCTCTGCTTTTACCTCATTTCATATCAATATTATGTTTTACCAAAATCATGAATTTGAAGAAGAATTTGGCCATACCAAGTCATGGAGGAACAAGATGAAAAACCAACTAGGGGTTAATCCCTTACGACCGAAGATGAACAAGAATAACAAGGACACCGCTGTGAAGCCGCATGCAATGGCATTTGCATAAGAGAAAAACCTGAAAGAGCAAAACAACAACAATTGTAAAATCTCAAAATAACAGATTACACACAAAAACGTTCGATGTTATTTATTTCTGTTGATTTGCCTCTAGTGCTTACTTGAAAGCAGAGACATAGCTATATTTTGCCTCGAATGGCAACCCATAAACAATAGCAATTTCCTTGCTGGTCATCATCAGCCATGTAGCTGCCATTGTAGTCGCAATTGTCAGTATTCTCAAAGATGTCTGTGCTCCAAGGTGAAATTTCTGCGTGTTCAGAGCGTTCTCCATTATGCGTTGATAGAAAAACAGGGCAAAACCAGGGGAGATACTAGGAGAGAGAAAAGGAAATGGATATATAGAACGAGTATGGCCTTAACAGGGGGTGTTTATAAGAACCAAAATTATAGTGCTGTGTCTTTTTTATACATACAATGTTCATATGTCCCATGTAAAAGATTCAATCATAATTACAAATAATTACAAATAGAAAAAGTGTTTGGTAAGTTAATTTTTTTAATGCTATTTTAAAGAATTTGTTTAAATTTTTTTTATTTTTAAAAACTAATAGTTGAATTAAAAATTTTATTCATATAAATTATATATTAATTTTTAAATTATTCTATTAAGTGTAGTAATTTTGTTGATTATAAAAAATTTAACACTATTAATTATATATTAATCAATAAATTTTTTTTTATCAAAAAATTATAAGTGTTAGATTAATATAAAAATTAAAATATATAATTTATATAAATAAAATTTTTAATTTAATAATCAAATTTTAAAAATATTAATTAGAAAATATGATTTTAGACCGATCCTATAAAAGAATTTTGTGATGATGACTTACTTTACACCATCTTCATTACATATTGTGAGACTTAATTAGAGGATAATATTATAGACGAATGATTTGTATAATTATGTGTCCCACTAACATTATGGGTTAATTTGGTTATAGGCAAATATTTTTGGAAAAAGTTTTTATTAAGTAAGTTGTTGCAAAAGTATTATATGGAAAGTTATTAAGTTTTGTTATAATTATGTGAGACTGTTAATTTTTTGTTGTTTTGGGTAGGAAATTAATATAAAAACATTTAATAAAAGGAAAGTTACTAATTAGATCCAATATAAAAAGAGTTATTAAATGCACCTAATATAAAAAAAAATAGAAGGAAATTTTTTTCGTGTAAAAGAAGTGAAAAAAAAATTTACAAGTTTGGAATTGTGACATAACAAATAAAAACAAAAAATATCATTTTTACTTTTTATTTATTGCAATTTTAAGGTGTACAAATATTAAAATATCTTTATAAAATCTTAAAATATAATATTTTTCAGATAAAAGAAGCTAAATACTCTCTATTGAGAACGATCATTTGAGATAAGAGGTTTTTTTTTTGTTTAAATCTTGAATTATATAATAAAAGATAAATATATTTTATATTTTGATTTACCTTAAACATGTGATATAAATTTAAAATCCCTTTATCTTAGTAAAATGAGTCACTTGAGATGAAATAAAAGTTATTTTGAATAATTTTCGTGTCATGATATATTTTCACGAAAGTTACTAACAAGTTAGCTCCACAGACGGGACAGACCATGGCCATATCAAAACTTTGGTGTCCATATATTATCCCCATCCCCACTACCAAAACTTTGCCGAATTTTGATTGATATTGATGGACAGAAACTTTTGGTGATGAATTGGTGAAACCGAAGGCAAAATTTTCAGTATAGAGTTATCGTCCCTTCTGGAAAATATGTTTCTCATACGGACGCAAGAAAGAGAGGATGAAACGGCACGTTTCATAGCCATACATCCACTTGCCCAATTGGCCATATACTTCCATGGCTTTTTTGCAATCTTATTCTTCCCTTGTAAGAAAAAAAAACCCATATTTGCAAGCAATTTCAAAAATATCTCCTCCCTTTGTTCTTTATTCGAAAACCTAACAGCTCAAAGTTGTCAATCAGTCAAATGAGTAAAGTATTTTGTAAGTTAGGGTAATTCTTATTTTTATTATTGTGTTCTTATTTTATAATTTAGACTGTAAAATAAAAATCATTTGATAATGAAATAATTTTTAATATTATGAAATTCACATGTTATTTAATAATTTATATTATGTAGTTTAAATTACACAATAATTTTTTATTCATTATTCAATTGCTAACAAAATTTTTCTTTTTTATTTTTATTGTCTTTTAAAAAAAGGGAGTCGGTATAGTGGAGAACATAAGATATATCCTCCACACTTGATGATATCAATATAGGAGCACAATAAGGTCCCATATAATTTGGTGATGAGCTTTTCTTGTCGAGGGGAGATACCATTCTTTTAGATATGAAGTACACGACTACATATTACATCTTTCCCTTTCCCTTTCCCTTTCCCATCGGATAGATTGGAACAAACAAGAACTAATCATGGAAGTCGATAATTAATTGCAATTTTCGCTTCTGCTGATGGACCCTAACATTGTGTGGATTCTCAAGGTTATTTAGAAGATTTTTTTGGATAGAAAGGGAAAGAAAGAGAGTAACAGGAAGGAATGCCATTATCACCTAAGCTTCATATCAGTGCACCTAATAATGGAAGGTAAAACTCCATTGGACATTCATTTCCCCATCCCATATTGATTACATAGCTCAAGCTCAGAATTTGAGTCTATAAACAGATTACTGCTAATAGGTCGTTAGCATCTAGACCGAGCATGCGTCCACCTTAAATGAGTGTAAAGATTGATTTACGGATCATACAAGTGGGAGTTATGCACCCTGTACCTTTGCCTAATGGTAAGGGGAACATAAGACCTCAAAGTCAAGCTAATACTTCTGATCTAAATTTCAATAATGGAACATGTGAACTCCTGAACAACTTTGCCCGTCGTCTGGGGCAAGTTAAAGAAGATTGTCTCACTCTCATCAGAAACATTAATCCAGGATCTGGAAGACTCGGATGATGTCGATGTTTCCAGGACCTGGATAACTCAGAGTCTGATCGTTTTCATCTCGTACCAGAGCAATGATCAATGCAGGACCTAAGGAAGGGCAGCTAGTCAAATGGTAAAATCAGCATACATGCGGGTCCTGGTATAACATTCCCCGCTTCTAATGTTTTGTTTAAAATGGGTAGAGGGATTAAATGATAGGTTAAACCCCTATTTTGGTCCCTCAACTTTTGTATGGACTCTTAAGTGAGTCCTTCAATTTAAAAAATCCTTGATTTAATCTTTAAAATTTGATATTTTAGACCCAACTTGGTCCCTCCATTAATTTTTTGCTAATGTAGCTTGTTAATTGATTGGAGAAGGATTATTTGTTTGAAAATTTTTACATGAAAGATTGATAGCTTGACAAAAACAAATGATATGGCAAAAAATTTTGTCTACATAATTCCAAATCATCCCACCAAAAAAATAAAAAATTCCCTTTTTTTAGCTTTTTTTTTTTTCCTTCCTCTCTTTCTTCTTTCCCTTTCTCTTTCCTCTTCCCTTTCTTCACCTTCTACAAATCCTAACATCTCAACCAAAAATTTCTTCTTATTTTGCCACTTCACCCTTCTCATCTCTGATTCCATTTAAACCAAAGTGAAATGAGAAGAAAGATAAAGAGGAAGAAATAAGAAGATGGTGGATTTGAGTATCAGTAACTCCAAGTTGCCAGTTAAAAGGGGAGGGACGTTGAATCAAACCAAAAATGTAAAGAAATCAACAAATGCTAATAACAATAACAGCAATTTAGGAGATCTAAGGTCAAGATTGTCAACTTTTTAGACTGCATGCCCGTACTATTGCAGGTTGTTCAAGTATCTTAGGGTTTACGAAGGTTGCTATTTGAAGTGCCAAAGTTGCAATTAGGTGTTCCGAACAGTGTTGATTCACAATTTGCAACCCATGGTGCCCAGAATAGATGCCTATTACTACTGCTAGGCGTTTTTCCCCTTAGGATTTGTGATGGGAAACCCGAATGGTGATGGAAAAGCCCTTGCTAGAGCAGGGGCCGAGTTTTCCAATTATGTGCCACTAATGTTTCCATTGCAATAGGAGTGTAAAAGATGCTAGTGGTTGTGCTATTACTGCATCAACGCCTCCTACCATGATAGCTAGTAAAGGAGCAAAAGGGGAAATAAGAAGAAAATTTTGGTTAAGATGTTATGGTTTATAAAAGGTGAAGAAAGGGAAGAGGAAAGAGAAGGGGAAAGAGGAAAGAGTGGAAGAGGAAAAAAAAAGGCTAAAAAAGAGAATTTTTTTGGGTGGGATAAGTAAGAATTACGTGGACAAAATTTTTGGTTATGTCATTCATTTTTGCAAGCCATCAATCTTTTGTGTAAAATTTGTAGACACGTAATGCTTCTCCCATCAAGTAATAAGCTACGTTAGCAAAAAAATTAACGGAAGGACCAAGTTAAGGCCAAAATATGAAACTTTAGGGATTAACTTACAAATTTTTTAAGTTGAGGGACTCACTATAGGGCCCATACAAAAGTTGAGGGACCAAATGGGGGTTTAACCTAAATGATACACAGGCATCTGTTAACGTTTCCAGCCTTCAGAGAAGAATAAACATATGATTTCAAGAAGAAACGAATGACCACTATGATCAATCAATTATTTTCATCTAATTATTAAATTTATTCAGTGAATTAAAAGGATTATGTACAAGTAAATGGGCTTACCACCACATCAGAAAATGAGATGAATGAAATTTTATGTATAGATAAAACCAAACTTCCCAGAATAGGAAAACCCACTGGACATTTTAGCTGCTGATGTCAAAGTACTTGGGGTTCGATGGAAAATCATATTCCACACGTAACTGCAATGTGAAGATATTTCATTAGACAGGTGGGATTGACTTTAAGGTATAGAATGCAAAATCTGCAAGCACTAGGATCGACCATAACTTCATCATAGAGCAAACAATAGATATCTTGGTAACCCTACATATCCCAACTTGAAGGAAAGAAGGAAATTGTGTTTTCCATTAAGTGTGTGAAGCAGACGTAACACCCTTCGGTTGAATTCTAGCCCAATCTTTCAATACTAGAATATGATCAAGATAATCTTTGTACATAAGTCAAGAGCCATCTTAATTTGTTTGTGCCTAACAACCATGCCTAACCACATTTACCACAGTAGCCATTCAAATATTAAGGCAAGTTTTAAATTCTTCTCCTCCCTAAATGGAAAACACTGAAACTAGTAATAACAACTGATTCAGGAAAACTTTAGTATAGCTAAAGATCAAAACATCAATTGGCCATTAGGTGGAAGGAGGGAATCCAACAGATGCCAATATAAGCATGCCTAACAAGTGCCATGCTTGTGTTTCTAAGAAGATAGAACTTAGAAGCAATTAAGCAGAACTAAGAACATGCACCATATGCAAACGAATATTGTACCTGGCCCTCATCAGTGTCTGACTGACGTTGCGGGAAAACCACCCTCATATCACTATATAAGTAGAAGCGTCTCTCCCCTCCAATGTCCATTCTTCTTGCTGGTGTTGACAGAGGATCTGAGTTGCACCTCTGGAAAGATTTTGAACATTTTTTTGGGAAAGGGCATAAAAACCGGAGCTGAAGTGCATAGCGCAGGACACCAGCACCGGTAGAGTTTTCATTGACCTTTGATGAGTTATGTACAGATTTTCTTTGTTTTAGAAGGCAGAGGTTTGATGGGCTATTGTTTTCACCAAGTCTTTTATGTTCACTGCTGTTCAAGCTACTGGACTGATTAGCTTGGGGCAAAATAAGACTAGAGCCCTCAATTTCCATACACTTCATATTATGAACATCATTTCTGTCATAGCAATTGTGACTAAGAGATGACAAGTGACTAATATTTTGAATGGAAGATTCTTTGGCATCATTCATTTCCTCAAAACCTTTATGACATCTCCCTGATATATTAGCGTCTCCACAAGACACTAAAATGATCCTTTGACGCAGAAATGTCTATTTGAAAAAAGAAAAATGGTCACTATAGAAATCTCAGTTCAAAATGGTAATAAATTAAACATCAAATGGTAAAAAAATCACAGCGAACTAAAGATTATTAACCATACTTCATGCATTTCTAAAATAGGACTAACACAGATTGAAGGTCTAAACAGCCACAGAAGAGTATGCTTCTTGCTACTTATAGGCAAAGACAACAACAAGAAAAATAACAATTTTCAATGACATATTATAAAAAGGATGCTGTTGGTAAGTTATTTCCGAAATTTACAGCAACTATAAGAATGGAGATTTTATGAATCTGGATATCTAAGATGCTGCTCATGCAGACAGAATCCAAGCAGTATCAATAATCTATAAGGTCATGTATTTTTCAACTGAGACCTACCTTGGTGCCAGCTGGCATGTCACTCAGATCATAGTTACAAATGAAGGTGTGAATGGGTGTCTTTTCAGGGTTGCTCAGTACCTGCCAAAACCAATTACCTCTATCAGTTATTCGCAAGTAACTCTCCAACCATACCACAATCTTTAAATTTTGTAGATCTAAAAATGAAAAATAACTAAATACATGTGAATCAAAATGTGGAAGTTTGCCCTGAACTATATCTATAATGTTTCAACTTTTATCTTGCAATTTTGCAGAATGGAGACCTAGTTCAAAACGAATCAAAGAGTACCTAGTTGGAGGTGGGGTAGGCAGCTAGGACAGATCCATATTAAAACTTGATGGTGTAAGGTTCTAAGAAAACATTAATTACCAATTGTATCCGCCCCTTCACAGGTACACAAAGGCGGCTCTTTTCTGTGGGTGAATCATCCATGCTAAGACTCCTTTTTGTTTTTGGGCTACTATTCTTGTTTCTTGATGCATGCCTAGAAAGAACTATTGATGAATAGTAAAGCAAGTAGTTATCTCCATCCACACTAGTTACCCCAAATGGAAGCTTTTGTAATTTAGGTGAGAAATCACCCCCAGTAATGTTGAGAACTGCAAGAAATCCATCAATTCTCTGCATACAAGTGACAAAAATAAAGTTAAAAAGAAGTTCTCAACCATAGGATAATTCTGGGGACAACCATGAATCAAAAATGGTACCTCATATTACAAGACATCAGTACTAACCTGATTAATTTTTGCAGATACCAACCGACCAGATAACAAGGACTCCTCAAATGAACCAACCAAGGACCTCCTGTCAGGCACTCCACTAAGACTCCTAACCAGTTTGCTATTTTTAGGAGTTAGGTTTACATCCTGACCTTCATTCTGAGCAATGTATGTGGTAAACTCAGGTCTACACATATCAAACTTTTTCTTCAAATTTTCAAAATCATGCATCAGTGTACCAGAGAACCGAAAATCCTTATCCTTCTGGTCTGGGATGGTTCCATTAAGAGAATTTTCCATATCCTTGAAGGTCATACAGACATCATCTAGTTCTTCAGCAGTCTCCCTGCATTCTCCAGCAGAATTCATTCTTTCGGTAAAATTTGGACCAAGGGGAGACAAGGGTGGTGAGGCAGCTTTCTTAGCAGGTATCATTATAGCCTGTGACTGGTACCTTTCTTTAGTTGTTTCTGCAGAATGGTTAAGTCCTGAAGAAAATGAAAAATGACTTTGGGGTTGCACTATCTCATTCTCAAGCAGAGGACCATCATTGAAAAGAACGGAGTTTGCTTGACAACAATCCTCTGGTGATTTACTCCATTCAGGAAAACAAGATGTTGACTGCACTGGAGGGTTTAAAACACTGGAGTTACCAATATGAGCTTTCTTATGTTCTTGTGATAATGAAATGCTGCATTTACCATTTTCACCTCCAAAATCACTTGGATAGATACGGTGTCCAATGTCAAAGGCATTACCATCAAACTGATTGCAGTGAAGCATTCCATTCAAAGGAGATAATAGGCGCTTCCTGATCAATGATCCATTGGTCTCAGATGTACTACCTCTATTGGGAGCAACAGTTGATGAATTTTGGTTTCCATTAAATATATCATCTGGAGAATGCATGCAATTCCTTGTTTCAAAATGCATAATCCGAGGAACAAGTGCCTGAATATTCTGTCCATTTTTTTCCATGATGCCAATCTTCAGCCTTTGTATGTTGGGTCGAACATCTTTATGCATATTCAAAGTGTCAGGATCCTTCAGCTGCTCCCCAATAGTTTTCCGTTGCAAATCTCCAAATTTTGATTTTGGCAAGTCCACCAGCATTTGATTTCCCACGTTTCCTCCATGCATCCTAGTTAAATCACAGCTGCTCACACCCGAGAGGCCAGGTGGGTGATGTACAAATGTGCTCAGTGATGCTACTACTTCCTCTGCAATACCATTGGAGGAAACCTGAGGCAAACCCATCTCTACTACTGACTATTGAGAATATTATCCTTCTAAATTTCCAAGTGGTCCTTTCTTGTTACCTTAACAACTTTATGCACCATGATGCCAATTGTAGTCAATGTCAATTTTCCAATGTGTCAAAGGAATTGAACTTGCTCAATCTTATTAATATCATCCATTCCTACAGAGAGGAAAAGGCAACACTAGCTATTCTAATTCTAACTATAGGTTGAAGTACCATCATCCATCTGTCACCAGGCATCCGATTACCCATCTGATAGTGCTAAAGAACTTGAGCAGACTCCAGTTATCAAAAGAGAAGGGAACACCAAATCTCACTTTTATGCAGGCAAGAAATGACAAACTGCAGGAGGTTAGGAGCTTTCTAGATTCCAATGCACTATCCTGCAACAACAATGAAAATACCAGCAAGTGATGAGTGGACATTACAATAGAGACCCAACTAATTTGTATGTAGCACTTCAGTATCTGTCCTTTATGTTTTCATTGTCAATCACACACCCACACCCAAAAACAAAAGAACCTACAATCTCCTCTTGACCTCAAGAAAGCTAGACACAAAAAGAGAACCTAGATACCATTCAACTTAAATCCCTTTTAAAAACAATGAGAAGAGAAGTGATCCACACCCAACCAAGCACATTAAATAGCTATATTAGCTTTTCTGTTAAAAGTTTGTTTCCTTTTTTTGAAATTAAAGATAAAAATGAATATTTTTTGGTGTAATAGATTATCTCTGAAGATGACTTTGTCAGATTAAATATTACCATATCCTTGGATGATACTTCTTGAAAACATCAAATTCGTTAGGAGTGATTCTGAACATACCATGGTCATTTCTGATTCTCCCATCAAAAATCCAAAACTCACTCCAGTGGAACAAATAATTCAACAACAATGTATCAACAGGAACCGTTATCATTGCAATCAAGTCCCAGCTCAGTTAGTTGATCCAATAAACAATTGTAGGGAACAATCGATGAAAAAAGTATGGGTTCATCTTCTAGGTACCCCCAAACGTCAAAGAAAACCCAAAAGGCCAAAACCATTCCTTTCCCATCAGAATTTCCAAAAACTTAAGTTTGGAAGATCAATATTATATTGATTTCTTTGAAAGCCAAAACCTTGCACTTTCTCCCCTCTCAATTTTTCCAGGAACCAAGCAGATGATTGTTAAGAACATAGAACAACATCAAGAGGGTCAACCCAAAGATACAATTTTTAATATCATTCAAGCTAAAACATCAAAATCCCATAGAAAATAAATAACAAAAAGTTGAGAAAACAAAACAAAGAAACGCACCAGTGAAGCTCCTGACCATCTACTTCCAAATGAACAAGACCCTGCTCTAAATCTTCCAACCCAAAATCCACCAATTTGTTTGGCAAACAAAATAAATAAATCCACAAATCGATGAAGACTACAATCTACGGAATCAAGAACCCATGTGTCTCCTTTTTATCCCGAAGGTTTTTTTCTTTTTCCTCCTCCTTCCAGTCTCTTCCTTTGTCCCTGCACTTGCTGGCGTTTCCATCTAGAAGAACTTCCCTTTCTCTGTTTCTCTATATACCCATAAATCTCCATGTGGGGTACATCTTTCTCCATCCGTTCCTGCTTCCTGGTGTACAGTGTTGGACAATTGATGTAGGCCTCCCAAATTTTAAAAAAAGCAAAAAAATTAGGTCTCGTTCCTCCACCAGAATTTATTGGGTGGCTGAGCTTGTTTTGTCTTTGGTTTGGAGGCCCACATGCACGCTGCGGGTATGTGTCATTTGTCTTTGTCTACGTTACATTGTTTGGTTTTGGCATATTAGCACCATGTGGAACATTGGAATTGGAT
>BPVZ01000116.1:171107-182203 GCA_020521535.1 Rubroshorea leprosula
CTTAGAAAATAAATCAAATTTGATCATCAGACAATATATAAAAAAATCAAGTTTAATTTCTTTGGGTAATATGAAATTAAGTTTAAAACATCAGACAGTATCACATGAATAAGTTACCATACGCTTTATGCATACAAATAATTAGCGGATGCAAGGTACCAAAATGCTCAGAGAAAGAAGTTAAAACAAATAAATTATTTAAAACAAGTTGACCAAGTTAAACATGCGCTAAGTTTTTGGGGGAAAATAAAAAATCACCCAGTTAATTTAGACTCCATTTAAGGTAGTTGTAATTTTAAATTTTAATTTTAATAAAATTTTGAAAGTTTTGGAAACCAAAATTAAAAATAAGTAATAAATAATTTGTATAAAACAAGTTATAATCCCAACGAGATCCTGAAAAAATATTCCAAGGAATGAAGGAAGCCAACTAAAAGTTGTTGTTTTGTTAATGAGGTAAATAATTTAGTGATCGTTTTTTTTGTTAAAAATAAAATATTTTGAATTTAAATAATGTAATATATATCTAAAGTGAAATAAAAAATAAAATATAATTACTTTTTATTATGTAATCAAAACCAAATAAAATAAAAAAGTTAGACATGATTTTGGTTTGGGAAGTTTGTCTGGGCACAATATATAATTGATTATAATAAAAAGGTACATAATAGGAAAATGACTGGGCAATTTATTTTGCTCACAAGCCAGGAACCTAACTTCTCCTAAAATAAAAAATACTAGAGTGTTTTGTCCATTGATATAATATTTTTTGAAAAAAGAAAGTAAAAATTAAGATATTTTTGTATTTAAAATGTTAAGATGAAACAAGATTATTTTGTAAATTTATTCAAATATTTTTAGTAAATTTTTTTATATATTAATTCATTCAAAATATTTAAATTTTTTTCGTTTTAATTCTTCATATTTTAATTATAACGTCTTCGTTTTCTACAATTCTATATTTTCTTTTCTCCGAACTACACAGATTTATTAATTCCAAAGTCCTTTCATAAAAAATTAATAAAAAAAAATATTACCTAAAATACAAGGAGTGGTTTTATACGATGCATTTTGCTTACCATGAGGTAAGGTCATTGATCTCATGCAAGATGCATTTTTCTTATCTTTCATCCATAATAATTTTCACTCGATTGCAATATCTCTCTCTCTCTCTATATATATATATATACATATATAGACACATATAAATATCTGTTTATATAAATTTTATATATTATGTTTATATAAAATTTTTATTTTTTATTTTAAATAATTAAGATTGATCATGATTTTTTATATAAAAAATAATTATTTTTAATAAATGTGATAAAAAGTGAATAAATATCAATTATTAAAAGTAAAAAGATAAATAATAAATTTTTTTTATAAATATAATGTGTAAAATTTATGTGTAAGTTGATTTTTATATAATATAAGAATTGTATATAAATGAATTCTTATGTAAAAGAATTTAATTACACATATGTTTTATATATTACATTTATATAGAATCTTAACTTTTACTTATACATAAATATTACATATGATACTTATATAAAATTTAATTATTCATGTTTTTACTTTTCAATAATGGAGATTTATTAAGATTTTTTAAATAACAAATAATTATTTATACTAAATATGATAAAAATAAATAAATTTTAATTATTAAAAATAAAAAATAAATTATTAAAAATTTATATAAATATGATATATAAAATTTTATGTAAATAAATTCTTACACTCTGTGTATAAATAGTGCATAAAATTCATATATTAAAATCCAAACTCTATATTAAAAGTTGAACTTATATTATGAATTTATTAAAAATATTTTAATAAATTGAGCTGAATTTTAATGAATAGTTGATCCCGTAAAACATTTTTTTTTTTAGTATATGGATACTGCCAAAAGAATGATTAGGGGCATTCTTCACCCAATCTTTCCTGCGGATTATTAGTTTCGGCAGCCGGCTTCTGGGTCGCCCGCAACGTCTGTTCCATCAATCTCGTCTCTCATCCGACCACACCCTACTTCTGATATGGGTATTTCTCGGTTCTCTTCTACAACTTAACCTTGAATGTGACCTCAGTTCATTTTTTTTCCTAAATTTGTTGACTTTCCTGTTTCTTTATAGGTTGTTCAGTGCCCATTTGTGATCCTGTTTTAGAGCTGCTTTTGAAAGAATCCTGAGAAATGCTGGGTTTAGTGAAATTTCCACATTGATCTTTCTTGGTCGGATTGTGTTCTTTTTTGCTTGATATTTTTTTTGGCTGAAATTGTTTTATGTAATTTTTACAGTATTTGAAAGAATCCTGAGACATCCTGATACTGTTGACCCAAATCATTGCAGAGCAGACTTGATGGAATTTGAATCCAAGCCAATATCAAAGAGAAGTCAAATCTTTTACTACTCGTTTCGGAACTTCCCGGCTCGACTGAAGTCCATAGATGCTTGCTGCAAAGCAATGAAATTGCAGACTGGCCTTCGCACGGTGAAGTTGGAGCAGACGTGAAATGGAGTATTTGCTGGAGAAGAATAGGACGTTGGAGAGGCAGAAAATCAGCTGAGTGCTCCTTCCATCGATTGTTCTTTCTTTTTGGCTCATTTTTAACAATTTATTTGATATCTTTGTTGATCTTGGTGGGTAGTGATTCGAAATCATATCACATTGAAAAAAGCAGAATCATATATAATGTAATTCCAAATTAATTGAATCCCAACCCTGTCATTGCTACTACTTGTTTTCCTCTTTTTGTCTATTTTTTCTGTCAAACTTTTAGATTCCTAAGAGCTAAGATGCATAATTTTGCTGACTGTGAACTAATTTTTTTTCTCTGCTGATTGGTAGTGTTCTGTATCTAAATCAATGTGATGATCTGGAGCTGAGTGAGTAGGACGAGGAGGTGGACACCAGAAGCAATGCTGCTAGAATTTGAGGTCAAAGAATATTTGGTTGCAAGAGCTCAGGGCACGCAATGAGACGTTAGTGCATGCCTTTTTCCTCTTTTTGTTTATCTTTTGACATTTTATTAGCTAAGATATTTTTTTCATAATAATCCCACCTCGGCCATCCCTAGCTAGGTTTGAGCCATGACGAACTCAAAAACCCTTTTTGTTGTAAAGAGCATGCATGCATTTGGGAAAACATGGCTTATATACTACAGAGAAGGTTTTGAAAGAATGCAGTTAAAATTGAACAAGTACTAGTGTTTTGGGAAAACCTTTAATAACTAAATGGTTACACAAAATGTACCGATATTTGCATAAAACACTGTTAGGCTTTACAATCGTGAAAGTGGCATAGGAATCATTTTAGAGAGAATAGGCTCATAAAATAAGTGAAGTAGCTTATTACGAAAAAAGATGAACGGAACAAGTGTTATGAAGTATGCTTGTATATAGATTTACAGTCCAGTTCATTGCAAAATATACAAAAGTACATGGGAAGTTTTACAGTGAAGTTCCCAAAATAGTATTTCCAAAATGAGTGATTACAAGTCAGCTATATGTTTCCAAAAGGCTTAGCTATACCCTACTAGTTTGTCTTACCAAGTCTTATGATCAAAAGCTTAAATCTTGGACCATGAATGCCTCCCCTTTTTCTTCTACTGCTTATGATATGCCTAAAATTAAAGGAGTAGAAACTGATAGCTAGGGTGAGCTATAAGGCTTGTAAGTGAGAGTTATGAACTAATCTATAGCCCACAGTTAATTATGTCAAGCAAACTATTAACAGTTAAGACTTAAGACAATGTAGTTCATAGAACTCAAGTTCAGTACCAGTTACATAGAGTCAAGTAACATGCATAAACAAAATTAATATGTTTTATATCCATTATTCCATTCTTAGCAGGCTTCTAGTTCTAGGCATGCTAAACAGTAGATAGCTTACAATAATAATAGAGCTATGGAGTAAGTCAATATGTGCATGCACTCATGTAAAGAGTCAATCACAGTACACCCATCTGTGCAGAGATCAGTAAACAATAAAGTAGTTGCTCAATATGAGCATGGTAAATACCCAGACTTTGGCTTTATGCTGGTCACACCCGTAGCATTGCATTTCACTTAACAGTTAGTTACACGCAATATGGCATCATATACTCATAGATAGGTTAAACAGATAGATGTAAACTTATGCCACTAGGAAACATACATAAGCTCCAGGAAACAGTTGCATCAGTTCAGAAGCATAGCATAGAATCCCAATACTATAGGCATAGCAGAACATATTGTCACTTTACTAGAAAACCTTGCATGCATGTTCACCTATCACTTGTGGAACACAAAATTAGCACCTGCATGTTATCATATTTTAATTTTATGTTGAATCTGGTCTTTATGCTTGTTTTATCTCTATATTGCATCACATACTCATAGATATAGTCTACATTGCATCACATACTCATAGATATGGTAAAACAGATAGCTGTAAACTTATGCCACTAGAAATGCTTGAACATAGACCATCTTTGATATTGAAGAAAATACAAATTCATGGCTTCCATACTTGACATAAACACAACTGAACATAGATATCTATTTGTAACTGGTAAATTGTCTATGATAAATTGCTAGCATTTCCGAAACTGCATCTAGCTTTTCCAAAACTCCATCATCACATCCAAATGCTGATTTTTCAAGTCCCACATAACAAAGTGTGCTCAAGTCTTTCAAACGTGAAATAAACACAATTTTGTTAATAGGGTGAATGCTAAGTACAATTAGAGCATATTTGTCATTGGCAATTGTTGAGTTAGACTTCCAAAACTTTACCATGTCTTCAAAACTTTAGGTTGTTAAGTCCTATCTTGGATACAAATTCCTGTCTCTTAGTGCTGTTCTGCAGATACATCTCAACACAATCATTGAGCATAGTGAAGATTGTAACATTAGACATTTTCAATTCCAGTTGAAGAAATAAAACCCAAGATGTCAAAGGTATGGAACAGCAGAAAAAGAAAAATAACTTGACAATCCACTTAGTCATGATTGAAGTGCTTGATTGCATGTCAAAGAAATTTCAGAACATCCAATTTACCCCTGTAAACAGTTTTATCCACAATTTTTGAATTCTGATAAAAACTTCTAATCAAATTAGATTGTCGAGCATTTTCCGCTCAAGATAATCATTCTCATTGGCGGTATGAATCAAAGTTTGTGCATTCTTGACCATTGAAAGTATGCTAGGAATATAGGTAGAGTCGGAGGACATGATCCAACTTGTCTTGAGCACTCCACAAGAAAATTGGATTCAACACGTGCTTCCTAAGTAAATAGGGCCAAATGTTTGTAAGGAAGAAAGCAACAAAATTGCAAATGCAATAACAATTTAGAGATTTAGAAGTTAATTGTTCCTCATTCAAAACCTTCACAAACGTTGCATCTTCCACCAATTTAGAAGGAGAATTTGAGGACGGTATACACTGACCATATCGGGATTTGGATGATGAGTTTTCAGAAATAATGTAATAAATCAGACGCCTCATGGGTTCAGATTTTTTGTTCATGTTAGGAGTATGAATTAACATCACAGCAAAAAAAGAGAAAAAAAAAAAAAAAGAAGAAGAAGAAGAAGAAAAAAAGAAGTCTAAGACAGGAATTTGTATCTAAGACAAGACTTAACAAACCAAAGTCTTCAAGACATGGTAAAGTTTTTGAAGTCTAAGCAGACAATTGCCAGTGACAAATATGCTCTAACCGTTCTTACTATTCCCCCTATTAACAAAATTGTGTTTATTTCACAATTGAAAGACTTAAGAGTAGACTCTTTTTGGTTGGACTTGAAAAATCAGCATTCGGATGTGATGGAGTTTTGGAATTGCTAGCAATTTATCATGGACAATTGGTAGTTATAAATAGATAATTATGTTCAGCTGTGTTTATTTCAAGAATGGAAGACATGAATTTGCATTTTCTTCAATATCAGAGATAGTCTATGTGCAAGCGTTTCTAGTGGCACAAGTTTATAGCTTTTTTATGAAATGCTGGTGGGCAATTGGTAAAAATCGGCACCATAGCTTAATAAGGACTCCAACTCTTAAGAGTTTACTAATTAAGGATCTAACTTTTTTTGTTCTTAGAAGTGGATCTCAGCTTTTTAATTTTTCTATTTAGAAACTCAAATCCAACAAATGCTTAAAGGTGTGGGCAGTTTGGTTTTGTGTTGTGTGGTCTATATGGTTATGGAGGAATGGCCGAATCTTCCAGGAGGAGGCAACTTCAATGGAAAAGGTGGTAGAGCTTGTCAAGTGTCAATCATTTTTCTGGATTAAAGATAATATACAGTCTGATCTCGACCGGGATTTATGGATGAGATTACCGACGGAAGTCTGCAAGTTGCAAAACAATTCATGGATCTAATTGAACACAACTTGCTATTTTGTGGCTTAGATTATTGGATTTGTACGCTGATTGGTAACTATTTTTTGGTAAACAGGTTTGCAGTACCCTTGTACTCCTATTAGTAAAACTTATCATTTTGCTGATTTAAAAAAAAAAAAGAAAAAAGAAAAGAAAAGAACAACAACAACAACAAACAACAACTTATAAGGGAAGAGATTTAACCGAAGAGTATGAAATGGGCAAATCTCAAATGAACTCATTCTTTATTCCAAAAATGGTGCTAATGATTTAATTAGGGGATGTGCATACAAAAAAAGGAAAAAAAAATCAAGAACGTGCAATGATAAACCGCAACTCTTCTTGATGGAGGCGGTTGGCAAATAACAACAAACATCATTGCCGTGACCAGAAAAAAATAATTGGATGAGAATGAAGAGAAGAATAAAAATGCGTAAATGATGAAATAAAAATAAATAAAATGGGGCTGTCTATAAAGAGGAAACCTCACTCTTATCCTCACCACTGACAACGCCCAAGAAATTCTGGCACCACACCTCCAATTGTTGCTCTTTCACTCCCAGTCCCAGTTATCATTAAGCTGCTTCTCGTATTTTAGTGCCTTTGTCTTTTATCTAACCTTAAGCTGCAGACCGTGGCCACTGCCAAACTCCAAAACACTACCCATATATATAACACAAAAATTCATCTTCTTAATTTTCATCCTTTTTTAATGACCGAGAGTCCAAGACCTTAATTAGGTACCACCTCAACCCATGCCTTACTAAACTTTGATTGCACCTATTGCATCTAGCACCAGGTAAAATTTGGGGATTTCTAATGGTAAGGTTCAAACGCACGTTAACCCCTAAAACTTATCATTGATATGATGATATGTAGATTTTCCCGTGTGATTATAGAGGTTAAGATCCCCACAAGTTTGGGATTGGATTGGTAGAAAAGAGTATAAGGTTACAAGCAGCTATGTATGTAGAGTCAAGCACCAAAAAACAAAAAAAAAAAAGTGCAATGTATATGGAGAGTCAGTTAGTGCAACATATGAGAGGTTTCATGTTTCTCATTTTATCTACCAACCAAATAAAATTTGTCAAAAGCAATGGCTTCTCCTGGGACTGTGGTTCGTGAATTGTTATAACTGATAAGGACCACTTGCATCTAGAGGGCAATAATTAATATACAAATGCATAAAAACCAAAACTAGTCAAATATGCATATATCGTGGATTTACTTGCATTAATTTAAAATTAATTGATAATGGATAAAGTAATATTTTTTATATATAACTTATATATATTTTTATTATAATCTTATGTGAAATTTTCTTACTCATTAATATGGATATAACCCTTTGTAATCGTCCATGTGGTTCAGTGATCACGCTGCCCATTGAGGTGAAATGCATGCTGATAATAAATTCGACTTTCTTATAAAACAGATATTAACTAACCTAACTTAGAATGTCATACTGTAAAATATATATATATATGTGGATATAACTCTTTATTTTTTTAATTAACATATATAGTTATTCAAATCTTTAATTAATTTGATTAATTCTACGTTTACCTGCAAACCATTCCAAATAACATATTGCTTAAGCGCAAGAGGGTGATGAAGGGTGTTAAGGACTGCTGGAGGAGGAAGGGTCAGCCTCAATTTAAGGCAATGCATTTAATAAGCGCAAGAAGAGTAGCGGTTTTGAAGAATTCAGATGAATTTCAACCTTCAAAACTAACGTGTTTCGGAATTTTGAGGCATTGACTATGTTTGTTGGACTACTTTAGCGGCTAGCTAGCTTTTTTTAAAGTCAAACTCTACTTAACCATAGCTTTGAATCTATTCCTCCTCCAATTCATTTCCACGTGTTATTTCTTTTGGATTACGGTGTTTGGATATTATTATTAGCTTTTCATACTTAAATTAATTTTAATTTGGATTAGACACTAATGTTGCCTATAATATTAGTCTTGAGTTTTGCATAAACTACTAACTTACCCTTCTCCCCCATACAATCACTAAAATGAAGCCGTTTGTAAGAAACTAATACATGCATGCTGTATTTTTGCCATGTTAAAGATCTCGTTCGATAAAATTTTTTTTTTTGTTCACCTTAAATTAAGACACATCTATAGAGAAATTAGTCAAATTATTAGAAAAAAATGTGTTTTATTTTACTCATAACTGAGATTTCAACTTCTATTTTTTCTCTCGACCTCTTTTTTTCATGAAAATTTAAATTATTTTTAAAAAAATATTATTTAAATTGTTTACTCAATTAGCTTGTCTCATAAAAAAAATGTTTAGCTTGTATTAGTTCTCTTTTATCACAAAATTTTTTTTTTGTTATCAACAAATCAAACAAAACTTCTTAATTAAATAATATTTAAGTTGCTTTTTAACATTTAAAATGCTAATAAATAAGTTTAGAAGCATAATGAACAAGTAGCGTTGTCAAATGGACCCCAAGTCTATCTACCATATATACCCGGTAAAGGAATTCCTAACACCTTGATAAGGTAGGGATAACTAAGGTTACCTTGGATGGATGCAAAGAACCGGTAAAGATAACATGTCCATCAACTCCCCATATTTTATATTGATTATTAAGAAAGAGACCAAAAGTCTAAAGTTTAGGATAGAAGTAAATGCAACATGTCAATAAAGGACACCCACCTAACTCCGAAACAATAATGTCTAGAAGAAAGGTTCTCCATAATTTAGAATTTTCATCTCCTTCTAGAAAATTCAAAAGAAGATAGTTAGTTAATTAGGCAGAAAAACACAATCAAAATATTCCGTTACATCAAATAAATATATACATATTAAATTGCTTGAATTTTTTATAAGTAAAAGGAGGTAATGAGAAACTTTGGCTATTTGGTCTCAATAACATTTTTTAAAATTCAAAAATTTTGAATCATGTGCAAAATGGAATCAACCATACATACCTGAAAAATCTGACTGGTGGCCTTGTTGCTCTGTTTCCTACACCCTGAAGAAGCTGTCACTTCATTTGCGTTTTTGCATTGGAACAAAGTTGGATTGCTAACATTGGAATTTTACATTTATTGCTTTGAGCATCTGACCTGATGGTGAAGCACGGGGAGACGAGAGTAAAGTGAATTCTACTTACGAAGATTTTTCTCTTTTACTCTTGACTTCAATAGTAATACATTTGCTATGTACATATCACTAAAAGTTAAGGTCATCAAAATTGAAAGTTTACATAAAATTGTTTTGATTAATGAAATTAGAATTGTAAAATTAAACTAATGATATTAAGAATTTGTTAAATTTAACATATAATATATACCTAAATTATATACATACATGTAATACATGTAATTTAAATGAGATAATAAGAAGCTAAAAGTGTGATGGTAGTCCGAGACCCTCGATCTCGAACCCTTGGAACTTCTCATCTTCTTGAGTTAGCCCCAAGCTTAGATTGCTTAAGGGCCGAGTTGGGTCCTAAGACGAGTTCGTGCTCTTACAGTTTGTCCATACTTGCTCAGTATTGACTTACAAGATTTCCGCTATCATCGCCACGACGAACCCCAATTATTTACTAAGATAAATATGGATATTTCTTCAAAACCTATAAATATTCTTAGTAGTTTCAAATGCAATTAAAACCGATTTCAAAAGCAATTGAAATCGATTTCAAACTCTATTTTTATCCTTTTCTTAGTAAATTTGATTATTATTAATTTAAATATTAGAGTGTTTATCTCAAAAACTAATTTTAAATTTCACAAGTTGATCCGAAAAAAAACGTTTGGACATAAGAGAGCTTAGAAGTCTATTTGCAGTTACAAAAAGTGTATATAGGCCATCTAAGTCAAATTTAATAAATTCTAAAGTAAAATGGCTCAATTATTATTAAAAGTGATTCAATTATTAAAAAATAAGTTTAATTTTACACGATTTCATAATTTCACCCTAATTCCATTATAAATTTATAGGATTGCATTTCTAAGAGTGATTTTGTATGAATCCTTAATCTAAAATCATAAAATTACAAAATTTTACAATTAAAAACGCGATTTTGATAACACTACCAGTACCTTAGAAGTAGTTTAGCCAACATAATAATCTAACAGGGACGCAATCATTTCCTGCGAAGCAGAAGAGGCAATTACTACTTTGTTTGCGGCATTTTGTCGACCACATTTGCTGCTTCAACCAGCCTTCTGAATTTTGTCATAAATGCCAACCTGGCATTAGAATTTAAGAAGGCCGGCGTGGTTGGTGTAGAATTGTGATTTCCTTGTTTGCTTCGTGTCTTTTTTTAAGTTTTGTCTCTATCCAAAGAAATTCCAAGACTCAACTTTTTTTTTTAATTAATATTTAAACACACATTATTCAAGTTTAAAACGGTAATTTGGAATAAGTTTGTCATTATTTTTATTTTTTTAAAGTTATATAATAGACAATAATTTTCTCTTATTTCTCAACCTATCTCATTTGTATTTGTATGTTATGTGTTTTAACTTTAAAATTTTTTATTTTTAATAAAAAAATTATCATTAAATTATTTAGATCATTGATAAAATAAGTTTATTCAAATTATATAATAGACAATAATTCCCTCTTATTTCTCAACCTATCTCATTTGTATTTGTATGTTATGTGTTTTAAATTTAAAATTTTTTATTTTTAATAAAAAATTATCATTAAATTATTTAGATCATTGATAAAATAAGTTTATTCAATCTCTAATACATA
>BPVZ01000116.1:216301-228048 GCA_020521535.1 Rubroshorea leprosula
CTGAGAAGTCGTTGAAGAGGTTCAATTTCATCTTTCTTTCTTTCTTTTAAAATTTGGTTTTGACTTTTTGTTGAATTGATTTTTTTGTGATTTTTGGGTTTGATAGTGAGTACTTTTTAACGGGAAAAAAAAGAAGAGTAGTGAGGGTGATGGATTTAGTTTGAATTATGATGTTGAATATGAAGTTTTTCTATTCAACGGGAATATGATGGTCTTTCAACTGTAAAGAACACAAATTATTCATGTCTGTCCCATGTCCTGGTGCAGCCTGGCTCATGAAACAGTAGATTATAAAGGTATATACATGCAATGACCACCAAGCTGGTACTGGGGAACAAACTGGATTAACGTGCGGTTTCATTTTGCAGGGATTGGATTCAAGAGTGTATTTGTGATAACTGCTCAGCCATACATATTCAGCAATGGCTATCAGATACGGTTCAATGAAGGGCCTTGCCCCCACTCCAACCTTGGATATATTGTCCCTGAGTGGGTGGACGAAAACCCAACTCTTTCTGATATCAAGGAGATATATGGTTCAACTTCTTCCCTTCCAACCACTATAATTGTCCTGCCTCTGAAGCCTGACAAGGTCAAAGCTGTTAAGAAGCAGCTCTCAAGTGTTCATCCAGAAGTTTTGCTGTTTCTTTCAAAAATTAAACGCTTTTCAGTCAGGAAGGATAATGAAGATCCGAAACTTAATACTGTGAATGCAATAGCTATTACAAGTGAGACTGATTTTGTGACCAGGAAGAAAATTGACGCTGAATCCTATACCCTCCGGCTTGCTGCAGCAGAGAATGGTGATAAGTCTGAAAAGGAATGCACTTACTATATGTGGAGGCAGAAGTTTCCCGTCAGGAAGGAAAACAAAGTGGAAAGGAGAATGGAAGTTGATCAATGGGTGATCACGTTGGCTTTCCCATATCAAGAACGTCTACATAGAGGGGCAATCCTACCTGGGGTTTATGCATTTCTTCCAACTGAAATGATTACTAATTTCCCCTTCATAATTCAAGCAGATTTTGTTCTATCATCATCAAGGGAAACAATACTCTTGGACAACAAATGGAACCAAGGGATTCTTGATTGTGTCCCCTCTGCCTTTGTCAGTGCCTTCATCTCACTGGTGAAATTAACGGAAGATGCTCCAATGTTTAATTTGCCTCTAATGTTTGGTTTCTTGCCAGTCAACAGTTCTTCCTATGCAGAGTTGAATGCTGTCAGAGAATCAATCAGAGCAAAGCTGGTGGAAGAAGAGATTGTTCCTACTGAGTCAGGCCTGGATCAGAGGCTTTTCCACAAACCACACGAAGTAGGTAGAATTCAGCCTGTTTTCTGGGACATTTTGAAGAAGGCAAGAGAGGAAGGGGTGAGCTTGCATAACCTCTCATCTCATGGAAGGTATATCTTGCATTCTTCATTTGACAAGGCAGAGTATGATCAGATCCTGAATTTCTTGGGAGTCAGCCAAGTCAACTATGAATGGTATGCAAAGTGCATCGAGGGTTCTAATCTTGTATTGTGGGTTTCAGATAATGTTTACACAGAGCTTCTTCTGTTCATTGCTAGAAACTGGCCGGATCTTTGTGGCACCAACATTAAGAAAATACCACTTCTCAAGTATGTTAGCAAAGATGAAAATGTGTCTTTATGCAGCATTGATGAATCCTTTCACAGGAATGACCAAATGGTGTTGTGCCTGTCATCAACTTATAAGCATGCCCCATGGATGATTGATTGCAATCAGGAATTCAGATGTGTGACTAATCATCATTTTATGCCAAAAAGCACCCATGAAGCCTTTCAATTATGTTCTGAGAAATTGGTGATAGTTTTGCCATGGCTTCAAAAACAGGCTAAGGTTGTTTGTCTTGATGTTTATGATTATGCATGGATTGTGAATAAAAATCTCCCCAACGATCGGAAGCTTGCTGTAACCTATGCTCACTTCTTGTGTCACTCATTGTTGAAGAAATTTTTGTCAGCAGATCAGGTTAGTTCTTTGTGTGCTACTGGTAGCATGCCACTTGTGGATGATTTTGGGTGCGTGAGAACTAGATGCAAGGGAGTTCTTGTCCCTGCTAATGGAAGCAAATGGGTGAATTTGGTCATTTCAAATCTGTGGAAGCAAGATGACTATGTTGTCTTAGGAGAAGACTATTTGCTTCCTGGTAATTTTGCTGGCCAAAGAACCTCCAGTGAACAACTTATAAATTTCCTAAAATCTTATGCTTCAGCTTCAGATATTCCTCAAATATCTCCTCCTAATTCTGGGATTCGTGCTGTGTCTAGACCACTCACAAAGGAAAACACATTCCTACTGTTGGATTGGGTTCAGAAACTGAAATTAAGAGGAGAGCGTCTTCCAGAGAAGTTCTTGAAAAGTCTGAGGAATGGCAACTGGTTGAAAATTACAATCAATGGCTCTTCAAGCTATGGACCACCGTCACAGTCATTCTTTCATTCATCATCTTGGGGGAACATCTTGCAGAATGGTTCAGTGCTTGTTGGCATTCCTCTTATTGATCAGAGCTTTTATGGGGATGGAATAAATAAGTACAAGGAGGCATTGAAAACATTGGGGGTAATGTTTGAATCTGGAGAGGCATGTCAGTTTATTGGGGAGAATTTCATGTCTTTGGAAGCCTCATCAACTTTAAGTAAAGGGAAAGTACTTTCCGTGCTTAATTTCATCAGATATTTGAGAGAGAATCTCCTTCCTCCTGAGAAATTCATAGGCAGTATCGAAACAGGAACATGGCTACGGACATGTCACGGTGACATGTGTCCAGCTGAAGCTGTCCTATTTGATCAGGAATGGAAAACTGCATCACAAATCAGTGATATCCCTTTCCTTGATGATGACTACTATGGTGAGGAAATCTTATATTTTAAAACAGAACTTCAGTTGCTTGGTGTTGTCGTTGGCTTCCATGAGAATTATGAGCTTGTGGTTAACTACTTGAAACCAAAATCATACCTGACTTCTCTAAATGCTCAGGCCTTCCTTTTGATATTAAAATGCATGAAGCATCTAAAATCCAAAGAGAAGCTGATTGCAGCAGTTGCCAAAATTAAGTGTTTGAAGACAAATCAGGGTTTCAAATCTCCACATAAATGCTTTCTGTCTGATCCTGAATGGGGTGGCCTCCTACAGATTTTCAATTGTTTCCCAATAATTGATCATGAGTACTATGGAAGCGAGATCAACTCCTACAAAGATGAGTTGAAGGAACTGGGCGCCATTGTGGGTTTCCTTGATGCAGTCAAAGCCTTTGCTTCCACTTTTAGGCAGAAGGCATCTAAGTCTTCTATTACAAAGGAGAATGTTTTCTCATTTCTTTCTTTTTACAGAAAGCAAAACCGACCTCTTCGTAAGTTCCATCCAGATTTGAGGAATTGCATCCGTGAGGAACGTTGGCTGCGGACCAATCTGGGCGATTTCAGATCTCCAAAAGATTGTGTTCTATATAGTCCAGAATGGAAAACTATCTATCCAATTTCTCTAATTCCTTTCATTGACAGTAGAGACAATTATTATGGAAAGGACATTTATGGCTACAAAGACGAGCTTCAGAGCTTGGGAGTTGTTGTTGAATTTAAAAGTGGAGTGAAGTTTGTGGCCGATGGTCTCCGTTTTCCCCAGGATCCATGCCGCATTACTCCTGAAAATGCTCTTTCATTGCTTAAATGTGTGGGTATTTTATTAGAAAAGGGGAATGACCCCTTACCAGAGGGGTTTCTGAAAAAAGTTTCCACTAAATGGTTAAAGACCAAATCCGGCTATTTGAGTCCTGATGAGTGCTTATTGTTTGACAACAGTTCTGGCTTAGAGCAGGCAGACGGGCCTTTCATTGATGAAGAGTTTTACGGTCCTGATATCAGATCCTACACAAAAGAGCTCAATGCTATAGGAGTCATTGTTGATGTAGAAAAGGGGTGCGAATTGATTGGCTGCCACCTCTCTTTCCATTCTGAGTTTTCAACCATCACTCGGATATACAATTTTTTGCATGAGAAGGGATGGAAACCTAACAGTGAGGCAACAAGAAAAATCTGGATCCCTGATGGAAGTGACAATGGGCATTGGGTTGACCCAGATGATTGTGTCCTACACAGCGGTGATGGTCTATTTGGTTTGCAGTTGAATGTTCTGGAGAAATATTATAAGAATGAAGTACCGCTACAATTTTTCTACCGCGCATTTAAGGTTAGAGCCAATCTATCACTCGATGATTATTGCAGAATTTGGAACACTTGGGAAACTTCTAGAGCTCAGTTGTCAAATGATGAGTGTAATGCATTCTGGGGGTATGTTATGAGGCAGCAGAGTTCAAGAACAGAGAGAATTCTTGCTGAAAGGCTGGTGAAGTTGCCTGTGGATTCAGGTTCAGATGGAGTATTGTTACTTGACAAGCGTGATGTTTTTATTGCTGACGACCTTCAACTCAAGGATGTTTTTGTCTCGCACTCTCCTCATCCACTCTTTGTTTGGTATCCTCAGCCAAGCTTACCTTCTTTGTCCCAGACCAAGTTGCTTGAATTATACAAGAAGATAGGGGTTCGTACATTGTCTGAATCTGTGCAAAAGGAAGAATCATCATCAAAACATGGCTTGGAACTTAAACAGGTTAACCCAAGTGATGTTTTGATTGTTAGAGGGCTGATTAGACTTCTTCTTGGCTTTCTAGCATGTTGTTTAACAATGGAAGTGGAAAAAAGGCACAAAGCAGTACAATGCCTCCTTAACCTCACTGTCTTTGAGACATCTGAACCGGCTACTCTGAGTTATAGTTTATCTCTGTCCTCTGACAAAATGTTAAATGTGAGAGTAAGCCAAATGATACATTGGGACAGGGAGAGCTCAAAGCTTTACACAGTGAAGATTGACAGGACTGCTAGTCAGAAGATTCTACTTGAATATGCTTCATGTTTCTCTGAAAAAGTAGCCAAGGGAGTACTTTGGGACAAAGAAGATCACATAAATTCACTTTCTGAGCTGATTAAGTCGGCATTTCTTCTCAGATTTGATGAAGAAGCAGTTAGTTTCTTACTCAAGTCGAAGAATTTGCAAATTTTTAAGGAGGATGAGGAGTTCCTAGCAGCAGCCTTCCCCTGTGAGTAGGCATGGTATGAGCAGCTAATAGTTTGACTTTTTGCATTTTTCCTTTTTAATCATCTTGGTCTCGTTTTTATTTAATTTTGCGTCCCCCCCCCTTTTTTTTGTGTCTTCAGGCTTCTGATGTGTGGCTTTTGGAGTATGCCTTGGTGAAACATATGGTAGTTCATAATATCAAGCCTGTTTGAAAGAACTGACCGGTGACTCAGTTTGCTCATTGTGGTTGTCAACAATTATATCTCATGTTAGTGTGTTATTGTGTGCTGTTTGAAACCCGAGTGGTCTGTTGAGTTGTTGAGTGGTCTATCTTAATTATATCTAATCTATGTGTAATGTCAACCATTATTGTAATGCAATCGCATATGTTTATTAGCTTAATGTTTTCTCATGGTTTCTTACTACTTTAAATACCAGTAATTAAAAATCTGTTTTTTTAGTATTAAGCAATCGAAGATTTATATCCCCTAGATCTCATTCTTTTTACCATCATGAATGGAGATTGATTTTACTCTGCAGTTGTGCACTTCATATTAGCTCTATGTGTTAAGCTCTATGGAAGAATAACTTGCTTATATTATATATGTTATTTCTACCTCGTTATGGTTGGTTGATGAAGCGACTTTGCTCATATAGAAAATAAAAAAAAAAGGTTTGCCCATATACACGTTTCTGTTTCTTATATTTAGGAATGGATAGACAAATTTTTAGCCCAAGTACTGATGACTATACAAGAGAGAGAATAATCTTTTGATGACAAAGGCTTCGTATCTCTGCTATAGAACAAATAGGGAATTCATGACTGATCGAGTAAGGTAAAACAAAAAGGAAAACAGAAGCATGCACTTTGTTTCTTCTACCTATTGTCATCAAGAAGTGGCTCTTTTGCAGCTTTTAGAGGTGAATCCCTTTGACTGCGACCACAAGCTGGATAGTAGCATGATTTAACTCTGAGTAAGTTCTTCACTGGCTTTCCCTTAGGTAATACGGTCCTGAATTTTCTTCCTTTCTTTTGCTTTTTCTCTGCCACTGTTCCCTGAAACTTGAAATTTTGTAGTTTGTATGAGAAATCAGCTTTGTTTGAATTGGCTTCATTGTAAAATTCGATTTTGATTTTCATTAAGTTCATGTACCTCACTGGAATTCGAAGGTTCAACAATATCACTTGCCACTGAATCTTCTGTCTTGATGTCATCTTCCTTTCCTGCATACATTCGATGTCAACGTGTGGTAGGTATGGGGCTCTTTATTTGGTAGATTTTCTAGAGCATTTAATTGCACTATATGATATGAATTCAATTATGAAAATACTAACCGTCATCCTCTTCATTTTCCAATGTGTCCATGCAGTACACTCTGAAACTCGGTGATCCAGGAGAGAGAAGTGCACCATCTATGCAAATAACTCCATCTTCTTCCTCATTATCTCCCTCAGCATCTGTTTCTTCCGTAGCCATCTTTTCTATCACTGCCATCACTGCCTCCACCACATCCTCCTCTGGAACAACTTCCTCTAGCTGTAGTGATTCAGGTGTTGCATTTGCTGACCCTTCACTTTCAGCAGATGCCCTCCTCTGATTATTTTTATTGTTGGAACTGGGTCTGGCGTGTTCATCATCTTCAACCAGAGCCAGTGCCACCTTTGCAGGCCCTTCACTTTCAGGAGATGCACTCTGGTCATTTTCATTATAGGAATTGGGTATAGAATGTCCATCCTCTTCTACATGAGACAGTACCTCCATTGCAGACCCTTCAGTTTCATAAGATGCACTCCTTCGGTCATTTTCATTGTTAGGAATGGGTCTAGAATGTTCATCTTCTACTCCATCCTTGAGCAGCTGTTTCTTTGAAAGGGTTGTAAGCCCTCTGATCTCTTCAAGCTTGCGGAAAAATAAAGGTTCTAGCCTTTGCGGCATCATCATCGGCCTTGAAGCCACACAACCCATTACAAGGCAAATGTACAAGAAATGGAGAGGCTGAGATTGAGAAGAGGGTGCAACAAAAAGGGATGGTGAAGGAATCAGGATTCAACGAAGGCGAAAATTTAATTGCAGAATTCCAACGGTAGTTAAGGAACGACAGCAAATATTTTTTAACAGATTTGATTATTTGTTACATAGTTTGTTGGTCTGTCTTCAACTTCCATTTAATTGCTATTTAGGCCCATTCTTTGTAGTCTGTCAACGTGAAAGAGTCAAATTGTGTTTATTACAGCTATGCTGATAGAGATTATATTATGAGATGATCTTTTGGAAAAAAGAAAAAAAAAAGTAAAAACCGAAACAAATGCTGTTGGCATCTCTCTTTGTACATTAATAACCATATTATGTCCATACAGCAATTATTATGGTCATCTTTACATAAGTATGGTTTTCTTTACTTAATTATATTATTTTTTTATAAAAAATAGAGAATTATATTAACATGAAGACATTATAATTGAATTTTTATCTCAAGAATTATAGCCTAAAACAAAATCTAAAGCATAATTTATTGCACTCGTAACAGATTTAAATTATGCCCATAATGGATATAAACAACTAAGCAAAAAGAATCATTCACGACTAGAGTTTGTAATTATAATTGCTATATGAGCAAAACATGACTATTAATGTAAAAAAAAAAGCCATTATGAGGATCAAAAACTACTAGATGTCTTCACCTATTTAACCAGTTTCACAAGAAAAGTAGAGAATCTCGACTTCAATTGTTCCCAACCCGTTGGATGTCCTCCCTAAGTAAAATAAGTTTTCAGCTTGCAGAAGACACCCCTGTATTGTTTACCCACACCTTACTAGCTCTTTCTTCCTACATAAATTTAGTACAATTCTCTCTTAATTGGAATACTTTTGTCCATGTCCAGTGGAGGTCCCACTGCACATTCTAGCCTTTTCCATTTGCTTTTGCTACCTTTTGTATCTTTAATTTGCCCTTTGAACCTTTTGATGCCGCCAAATTCATGGGACAAAGGCACCTCCACATGAACAAAATTCGACAAAGCAACAGGAGGTTGGTTCACTATTTCAACTTTAGTCCATCCAGTGGCAGCATCATCTTTATTTCCTCCCTCTATTTGATTGACATAGTTGGCTACAAAGTTATCCAACTACAAATCACCATGTTCTAGATGCTCCTAGCTCCCTTTAGCCTTATCTTTAACTAAAAATTGAGTATTTGTAGAGAAAGTTTCATTCAAAATATCAAAATCATATGGGCACCATGAGTTTTCCAATTTAACTTTTAACCAAGTGCCAAAATGACAAATGATCTTACCCCTCGCATCTTTTATACTATTTGCAATTTCACAATCATTCTCGAAATGGCCAAAGCATCCACAAACAAAACAGATTTCCGGAAGGCTTTCATATTTAATCCAAAGCTTCTTGCTCTTTGTAGTAGTAATTTGAGAAGTTTTAAATCTTTTCAATGGCCTATCCATCTCCAAATCAATTTGAACTTTGATAGCCTTACAAAATCCTTCATCCACCTCTTAAACCCTTTCCATATAAACCACCAATCAAGTATCCAATCTGCTCTGAATGCATACCAATATAGGAACATTAAAGACTCTAACCTAGAATGGATTGATAGAAAAATTATATTGCTTTGCAGTTAAAGAGTTCTAAAATGCCTTTAGAATTAGCAATGAGTTGTTAAAATTCTAAAGACCTCTATGAAGGGTTTTGTTTAGATCTCCATTTTTTGAGATTTGAAATAGATAAATCTTTTCTCCAATTTCAGAGATTTTAAAAGCCTTTTTAAGGTTCAATGAGACCATTAGAGTATTGTGAAGACCACTTAGGTTGATCCTTTGAGAGAGAGGATCTTCCCCACCAAATGCAGCTTCTCCAATTGTGTATCTCGTGGCTTCCAAGCCCTATGCAGTGGGAGGATGCCATCCTCATCATCCATGAAGCAGACAAAACTAAGCATAGAACCAAGTTCTTCATTTGCCATTTTTATCAAAATACTGCACTCTCCAAATACACCAATACCAAATCAAAATTAGCAAGTAGGAGGAGGAGACATGCAAACAAAGCTAAACATGTCGCAAAAAACAAACCTAATAAGGGATCCGGAATTGGTTTTGTACTGTTGCCTTAGATCGCCTAAGTTACTGTGTTCCGAGCAAGGTGACAAGAATAGTTGTCAATAGTAGAGAAGAGGGAGGGAGACTTCTCAACCGAAAAGAAAACCCTGAAGAGGTGCTTGCCGTCTCCAAAACCCTAACTCTAAAAGTTTGGATCATGGGAGTTTTGCCTAATTGTATTCGTTATAGATATAATTTAAGTATGTAACTAATGTTGTAGGTTATAATTCAGTTTCTAAGCTATAGTGTTATATTATAAAGATTCTGATAAAACCTCAATTTTATTTTTAATAATATTTCTATTTTCCATAAAAAAAAAAGTGTTAATTAGTTCTTGATATCCATCTAAATTTTTGGTATTGCACGCTTCAAACATTGGAATTACAACGAATTTTATTTCTCTTACGCTGATCATAGTGAATTTCATTTCTCTTAGGCTGATCATTGGGGAGAAAGAAACATTGGACCACATCAATTCACTGTACGTCAGTTATATAACTAGGTAATAACTAAATCATGTAGTGGAATAGAGTAATAAGAATTGAGCCACTTAATTATCATTTTGTTCATGTTTTAAAGTTTTATTGAGTAATAATTATATAACTAGTCCTACGGTGATTTCTTGTCATTAAGAGTGTTATGAGTTTAAGCTATATAATATATGAGTAGCTAGGATGAGTTAAGACCTTACCTCCCATTGACCATATTAGGATTGTGCAGTAGTATTTTCCCTTTTGTGAATAGGCTTGTTAAACAAGCTCAGTTTGTTTAGTTTTTGCAAGGTTCAAGTTGCGGTTCAGCTCTAGGATAGAGCCCATCAGTTTGTTTAGTATTATTATTTCACTTTCGTTTTCATTCATGCTTGAAATCATGAACTCGGCTTAACTAAGAAGATTTTAACAAGCTTGGCCTAAAATTCAAACTAAGAAAAAAGGGATAATTTTTTTGAAACATATAGACTAGAAACTGTATCTTAAACATGTAATTAATGGTATAGGTAATTCTACTAGCAGTCCATCTGGCTGATAGTAGAAAAAAGGGTTAATTAAGAAGCGAAACCACTGCTTAATTCGGTCTAGGCTTTCCACAGGATCGAGAATCAACCTTTCCCGAATGAAAATGATTGATTTGAAGATCGAAGCAAGAGTGACAGGCCACCGTATCGAATTTGTATGTCAAAAGCTAATTGTTAGAATCTCCACCATAACAAATAGCCCACAACTCCATTGGTAAGTTATATATATTGAGATTCTTAAGTGTAAACACTATGCAAATAGGAAAGAATAACAAAATCAAAAGTAAAACCACTGCTTAATTCTGCCAAACTTTCCACGCATGAGTATCAAACTTTCCCAAAATAAAGTGAAGATCGATCCCAAAACAAAAGTCATGGGCATATCGAATTTGTTTAAAGAAGCGCAAGTGAACCCCATGTGCGCCCCAAATCCAATCAATTTCGATATTTATGTAAAGTTGTCATCCTTCTTTTCTTTTTCTCTTCTCATCTCTCTTCGAAAAATCAATTCCCTTTATACACGGAAAAAGGAAAGAAGAAAGTAAAGATTCATTTTACTCATGATTGATACAAAGTCATTGTATCAAAGCCAGTTAAGTTGTGTTAACATTAAAATTCAAATCATTGGAGATAACTAGCTCGCGAGTTTAAGATTTTTAAATTAAAAGTCTTAGTTTCATCTTAAGACACAATCAAATGGTGATGCATTTCAAATCATTCAAATTCCATTTAATGATTGCATCACAAGCAAGATAAATGTATAAGATGACCCAAGAAGTAGAAAGAGTATAGTTCAAAGGGCATTGCAGCTAGTACTGCTTTCTTCATGGTCAGATCCATATGAACAAACCTCCTCAGTAATGGTACTTGAACATGATGAAGAGCATGAGGAAGACAAAGGACATACATTACTTCTCCCTCTCCTCATAAAATCAAAGATTCCAGGGTGAGAAAATGCAGCATCATTCTCTTTGTTATCCTTGCTTGTTTGAATGGTTTCCTCTTCATTTGTCACACTTCTTTTCTTCAAAAATATGCGGCAGAGAACCCAATTTCCCATTTCTTTCAAATCACTCTGCATATACTCAAACAAGAGGAAAGTGTTGGCATTTCTTCGCGAACAAAAAAAAAGAAAAAAAACCATGATCTTCGAAACTCAATCAGATTCAAACCTTGGAATTAAGGGGCATATATATATATATATATATATATAGATAAACTTGCCTGGATTGAGTTCTTTATATTTGTGTATGAAGAGTAGCGAGGAGGTGTAGCAAGGCGATACTCGTGTATGATCCATTCAGTTCTAGTCCCATGTGGCGGCTTTCCCTTATGGAAAATCAGAGTCTTTCTCATCCCCACCATTTGGTTTCTTCCTGAAGAAGCAATCTTCTTATCCACCCCAGTTGCCTTCCAATATCCAGAAGCAGTAGCTCTGTTAATTCTACTGCCATTTCGATACTTGGCCTCCTTATTACTGAAAAAGTACCTCTCTTGCTCAAAATCACCTGCAAACACATAAT
>BPVZ01000116.1:300211-315767 GCA_020521535.1 Rubroshorea leprosula
TATACATTTTTTAGATAATAAAAATATATAAAAAAAAACCTATTGCTACATCATAGCACAATACCACCAAACTCAGCTTTAAAACATGTTATTTACAACTCTTATGTTTTAACTCACATGTAAATTTTCATATAAGCTATTCCTATGAGGCCTTTGAGATTTGTTCGCCTTGTGCATTTTTTCATAATATTTTGGTTTTAGTACCATTTTAGTCCCTCAACTTTCCACTTTAGTACCAAAATCGTCCCTCAGCTTTAAAAAGTACCAAAATTATCTTCAAACTTTCATTTTCGGTACCAAAATAGTCATTCCGTCAATTAAATGACAAGTGACACGTTAAAATGCCAGCAAATCAATTCTTTTTTTTTTCTTAACTAATGACATGAAAAAAAAAACATAGTTGACATTTTTTTTTATGAGTTGGCATTTTCATTTAATTTAAAAATAATAATTCTTTTTTTTTTTCACCCACGTCAGGTTTTTTCTTCCTCTTTCATTTTCTCTCTCCTTTACCTTTCCTTTTCTCTTACCTCTACAAACCCAGATCTGGGTTTTCTCTCAAACTTCATCTTCTTCCTCCTTTCCTCCTTACTTTCCCTGCTCATTTCTCTTTCTTCTTCTTATTCTCTCTCTCTCTCTTCTCCCTTCTTCTTCCTCTCTAAAACCCAGATCTGGTTAACCCATCCTTTTCTCCAGCCTCGACACTTGAGATCAAAGCGTAGAAAACACATTTAGTGAGCATATTATTATCTCCTAACAAATGCTCTGCCACCAAAATTAGAGGATCATCTAGAGAACACGAAAGTAAAGAGAAACAGGAAACTGTTCCTTTGACCATTTGTTAGATCTAAGACATCAATTATTTACTAATCTCATCATGGATTAACAGAGCAAAATTAATAATAATAATAATAATAAAAACAACCAGAGAAGGAATGAAGAAATGAAGCAAAAGATAAAGTAATGGTATTCCTGTACAAAAAATCTCGATCTCGATCCTCCATAGTTACAGAAGTATCAAAAACAAAAGAAATCAAAGAATCAAGACAAGGCATGGAAGACCTCTACAGTCTGGGGGACTGATGAGGCGGAGGCTGGTGCAGGGTATTGGAAGCTTCGCCACACCGAAAATAGCTGCCGTCTTCTCCCTTTCCTCTTTCTCAATCCTTCGAACCCATCCCTTCTTCTCCCTTCTTCTTCCTTTCCAAATCTGGGTTTTCTCAAACCCACCCCCTTCTCCATCGCTCGCTTATACACCAACCCTGCACACGCCCCATCCATACCAAAGCCTCAAACTCTCACACACAGATATGCTCGACCCTTCGTACACACATGAAACGCTTGCCTACACGCACCTTCTCTCTAGCCGACCTGACCCAACCCAACGTCGCCTGAAAGCCCTTAACCTTGCCTTCTCCTCCTCAGTTCTTTCGCCCTTCGGAGCTTCCTACGCTCACCATATCAGATGATGCCGAAGAGATACTTCAATCGCCAAGAAGATGGATCTGTTCGTTTGAGGGGGTCTATTGAGGACGAACAGGTAGAAATTATAAATAAAAAATATTTTAACTTACACGTCATTTAAAAAATGCCATGTGGGTCCCAGTAAAAGAACTGAGGTGGTCACAATCTGACATGTAAAAAAAATGCCATGTGACAAGATTTTCTTTGTTGGATTTACACGTCATTAAGATTAAAAATAGTCAATGATTTTGTGGCATCTTAATGTGCCACCTATGCACTTAACTGACAAAAGGAACATTTTGGTACCAAAAATGAAAGTTTAAAGATAATTTTAGTACTTTTTAAAGTTGAGAGACAATTTTGGTACCAAAGTGGAAAGTTGAGGGACCAAAATGGTACTTTAATCTAATATTTTTTGTTTTTATTTGTTATTTTTAGTCGACCCATTTGTTTGTTTTTGTGAGTGCTGGTGTGTTAAATTGTAAATTTTTTTTAGTACATCTGATGATGTGGTTTATATAAGAACAAATAGTTTTTTTTTTCTTTTCAAACCATATTTCTACCCAACTTAAAATTTTAATATAAAAATTTCAATTTAGAATCTTAAGCTATTAATCATTAAACTATTGTTAAAGTGGTGTGTTAGACATAAGTAAACTGCATTGAGTAAGTATATTTTCTGTAATTTACTTCATCGGAAAAGTGCGCATCAGTCTTACCTCATAAAAAAAATAAAATAAAATTGGAGTCCCAACCAAAACGACGTCGTTCTCTTAATCCCCAACCCCTCCTTCTTTTTGCCCTTTCTACAATATCTCCATCGCCTCCCATTTCCATCGACTCCTTCAATTCCTTCAAATTTTCAAACAATTGCATAAATTAGAGAAGTAACCCTTAGAATTCATCATCTCCATTGATGGTGATCCCGCTTCTTCAAAGGACAGTAAGTGCTTTGTTTTCTTACTAAGCTTTATCTACCCAAAAAAAGTCAAAAAAAAAAAATCTTACTCCTAGATTATCTTTGATTACAAGAATTAAGATGAATTCTTCTCCAATTTCACAACAAATATCTTAAGATGAAATTAATGGGAACAATTGCTCAGTTTTACAAGCAATAATTGACAACAATGATAACTTCTTAATTGTACAAGTGGATGATCTTGAGGGATTAGAAGAGATTTCTACTAGTACTACTATGGAAATTGAAGGACGCAAAATGTTGGGTGAAGATGATATTATTGGTGGGATGCCTCATAAAGGTATGCAATTTCCTTCAGTTGATGAAGCTCGTGAATTTTATAATGAATATGCCAAAAGAATGAGATTTAGTATTCGCACGGAGTCAACAAAGAAGTCATCCCCAGATGGACCAATTAATCAAAAATATTTTGTTTGCTACAAGGCAAGAAAAAAGAGAAATTATAAGCCTACAAAAATGGGAACATGTGACCGTCCAAATCGACTAAATTGTTGGGCTCAAATGTCTGTTCTCTTGAAAGATGGAGTTTGGATCATAAGCCAATTTATTGATGAACATAACCATGAGATGTTTAACTCCCCAAATAAAGTAAAAAAGCTGCAATCCCACAACAAATAACATTTATTACTAGAGATAATTGAGCTAATGGTTCAATATAAACAAGCTGGTTGTAGACCTTCTAGAATTGCAAGACTTTTGAATGTGATAGGCAGTGGTACCTCAAATATTACCCCACAACAATGTCAACAACATTTGAGGAAAAAAGGAAGAGCAACATTGGTCGTGAGTGCATGATGGTTATGCAACACTTCCAATTCATGATTGCTTCAGATGAAAAGTTTTACCATGCCATAGAGATTGATGAAAATGGTGTTTGTGGGAATTTGTTTTGGGCAAATGGGAGAGCTAGGGAAATGTATCAAAATTTTGATGTTGTGGTTTTTGATATGACATATTGGATTAATACATTTCTTTACCATTTGCTCCATTTATTGGTGTGAACCATCATGGGCAGTCAACCTTGTTTGGATGTGCCCTCCTATCAATGGAATAGGAAGATACCTTTGTGTGGTTATTTGAGCGGTGGCTGTGATCCATGGGGGGTAAAGCACTTGGTGCAATTATCATTGACCAAGACCCAGCAATCACCAATGCAATTCAAAGGGTCTTTCCGAACACACGCCATAGGTTTTGTACTTATCACATCTCACTTCATGAGGAAGAGCATCTTCGAGCTTTAAGATCATCATATAATCTTGGATGTGATGAACAATATTATAAGTGGGTGAGAAAAAGTAAACTATTGCAAAAGTTGAGTGCAAGGAAAAAGTTAAGGGAGAAATATAAACAAGAGTTTATGGAGCCATTGATAGATAAGCAACACAATGAAAAAAAGTCTTGGAAATGGTTAGAAAGCATGTATGAGCAATGATATAGTTGGATTGATGTGTATTTAAGGGACAAATTTTTTGTTGGAATGAGATCAAGTCAGTGAAGTGAGACCATTAATTCAAATTTTTATGGTTATGTGAACTCTATGACATTGTTTATGACGTCGTTGTCCGAGTTTGTTGGCCAATATGCTAAAATTCTACAATTTTGTCATGATGAAGAAGTGAATGAAGACATGTGGACAATGAGAGCAAAGCCAAATTCATGTCACTTGCATAAGTTAGAAGTTCGAGTTGGAATGGTTTACACTAGAAAGATGTTTGCTAAATTTTAGAGTGAGTTTAAAGATTCTTTATACTGTGTGCATGAAGAAGTAGCTACTAGTCATGGTATGACCACATATGATGTTAGTTATGGGTTTGGGGGCAAGGCTGATTCACATTCTGTGCGATGTGGTCCATCTAAGGAGGAGATTGCTTGTACTTGTGGGAAGTTTGAGACTAGTGGTATTTTGTGTAAACAGATTATGCACATAATGATGCAATGCTATCAAATGGAAGAGATTCCTGAACGATACATTTTGGCTAGATGGACCTTGGCATATAGACATTGTAGTAAATAGGCTCAATTGATAATCACATCAAAAGATTTAGTGATTTCTACACTTGATTCTTGGAATCTTTGAAATCTGTCAATGAAGTGCATGACCAAGTAGTAAGTCATAGTAAACTTTATAATGCTGTTGCATCAATGGTGGAAGATTTGAAAAGACAATTTTATAATATTAGAAAGGAACTTGAAGGTTTGGTTACTGAACAAAGTGCAAGATTTTGGTGCTCAAGGAATATCTCAAGATTTAATTTCAAGTAATATAAATATTCGTTATCCAAAAAGGGTTAGAACCAAGGGTCAACTAAAGAAACTTTCTAGGATTCCTACAAGAAAACAAATGTCACAAAATACAGCTCATATTAGAAGGCAGACTTGTAGCATGTGTGGTATCAAAGGTTATGATTCCAAGACTTGTGGAAAGACAAAAGAAAAGGTAAAATTATTAAGTTAATCATTATTTTTTTCACTTTTCAACATCCTATTTGCATGTAACTTAACAATATCTTGGTTTTGCGCTTTGTTTATCAGGTTATAGAAGATGGAAGTGCAAGTTAGTTACCCCATGCAAAGGAGTGATTGTTATGATAGAGTAACCATTGAACTTACTTTGTAAAGAATTGGAGCTTATTTTGTTTAGTGTTAGGTTTATTTTGGATATGAACTGAGCTTACTTTGTGAAGTTTTTAGAAATTTGCAATGAGCTTACTTTGTGAAGTTTATAGAAATTTGTAACGAGTTTACTTTGTGAAGTTTATAGAAATTTACAATGCACTTATATAAGTTCTCATAATTATTTGTAATGCCTTATAGAAGTTTTTCATTTTAGATTTTCTAAAAGATTTGTGCAAAATTTGTTAATTGTAGTGGAAATTTATTTTGTATATAAAAGGTCGATTGCCCACTTTATTGCATGTAGCCAATTTACATTATACAGTACAAAATTTGTATATGAGCTTACAAGTCACATTTTGTCATAATAAAACCAAAAAAACATGAAAAAAAAGAAGAAGCCACAAATAAGTTAAGGCTAAATATGCATAATGTGTTATTTTTCGGCCTTTTTCCTATATGCCTTGTTCAACTCAGTCTTCACAACATTCTCCACAATGAAGGAAACTATCTTCTTCTCAAAAGCAATAGCAACCTCATTCTTTAATTGTTCAACCTCATCATTGAAAAAGACCTCTTAAGACCTCTTTTTTGCTAAGTTGGCTCCTCAACAGTTGTAAAGACAAAAGGTAACATCATTTGCCCTCTACTATCATGCCATTTAATTTGTTAAAATCTGACGTGTCATAACAAAAGAACTTTCTTTCGCTTACTTGAATTTTTCCAAAGCATTGACCTTGTTCAAACAACACAACAAACAAAAACATTTCCATTTGACTTGACCAAAGCATTAATAAACCAAAGAGAGATTGATTCTTTCTTATTTCAAAAAGAAATGATTCTCAGATACACAAATACAACTTTCAAATTAAAACCATAAAGTTAGGCCTAAATTTTGGAACAAATAAAGTATAGGGAAAATTATACATTACCTACTTGTGGTTTAAGGTGAGTGCATTTAAAGGCTTGTAGTATTGGAATGTGCACTTAAAAACTTGTGTTTTGAACCTGGAGCACTACCACTCCTGCCATCCAAATGATGTTAAAATTATGTGCAATATCTTAAATAACCTTGACCTAAAAAATAAAAATAAATAAAAAAAGGAGAGAAAAAATTCAACTGTCACACAGACTTTTTTTCTTAACAATCTTCAAAGATCAACTCAAGTAAAGATGAAAACTAAACAAAATATCTCTCTGCAAATAATCAAACAAAATCTTTTAATCTATTGTAGTTTATATTCCAAAGTGAAACTTTGTTTCTAATTTTCTCTTATTGACTTTTTTGTGTTTGGTTGAAAATTTTGTTGCTTGTTTAGGATTTAAAAAGTGATGATGTCATTTAAAAATTGAAAGGTTTTACTTTGGTCATCTGCAGTTATAAATAATATATTTTTAATTTTATGTATATATACTTTTAATTAGTTTCAACAATACATGCTAATTATAAATATTTTATACATGTGCAAATTAATTTTTTTTTTCAATTGAATTATGCAAGTGGCAAGTTAAAATGAATGAATGAATTAATTATTATAATTTTTTTTTTTATGTATTTTGGCAAATGGATGGTAATGAGTTGCCAAGAAATGATGAGACTATAAGTAGTTATAATGAGTCAAATGAACTACAATTCATCTTTTAGTGTTGGGCAAGACAATAGTGTTAGGCAGGAAGGGCACTAGAAGAATTAAGATAAAAACTAAAGTTTTCTGTTAGATTTTTAACGGTAAGAGTGTCTTGCTACTCTCATTTCAAAACACAAGTCTTTAACTACACATTTTGATACCACAATCCTTTAAATGCACTCACCCTAAATCACAGGTAGGTTAAGTGTAATTTCCCCTAAATTCTAATGGTATAGGTACCAATCTACAACCTTAATGTAAGGAACAAATAAAAGCTACCAATCTAGAAAACTCCAAAGCCAGGCCTCTAAGGGGCATTGAGGAAAACAGTACTAAATTCTAATAGCATAGAGCAGTTCTAAAGGAAGCAATGTGACAACACCATTAATACTACAATCACTTGCATGCTACAATCCTCAAAATGCTAGTATTCTATAGCATGAACAAATAATTTACATAATTTACAAGGCACCAGTTTAAGAATTTTATCATCAGATAGTTAAGGAAATATGGCTCTAACTACCAAATTTAATTGAATAAACAAACAATTCCTAAAAGCAATATTCTCTTTTCTAGATTTAACAAGAAATTGGTGTAAGAAAACAAAAAAACTTTTTGTCCCTGTTGCTATTGGAGAACAAAAGGGGTAAATCATTGAATTTCAGAAGGTCATTTCCTTTGATTCCTTCTTTGTTATCGTCAACGGCATGATTGTATCTGAAAAATTCAAGGGATCGATCATGAGACCCAATAAAAAAGAGAGAGATTTTTTTGACTTTTTTGGTAGATAGAGTTTAGTAAGAAAACAAAGCACTTATCAACCTTCGATCCCTTCTTTGTTATTGTCGACGGAGATGATGAATCGCAGTGGCAGAATGGAGTTAAAATAGTGGGTGCTAGGATTAAGTTGGTGGTGTGGGATTGTGATTGAAAATTTGAAGGAATCAGAGGAGTTGATGGAGATGGAGATGATTGCAAAAAGAGGCAAAAGGAAGCAGGGGTTATCATCGACGGAGATGATGAATTGCAACGAAATCAAAGGAATCGAAGGAGTCAATGGAGATAGGAGGCAATGGAGATAGAGATGGAGATGATTGCAAAAGGGGCAAAAAGAAGGAGGGGTTAGTGATTAAGAGAATGACGCCGTTTTGGTTGGGACTCTAATATTTTTTTTGAGGAGGACTGATGATGCGCACTTTACTGGTACTTAATAATAAAATTTATTTGTTCCGATAGAATATATAAATTAATTAGATCACAAAGATCTTAGGCCATAAAATATTCCTAAATGCAGTTAGTGTACAAATTTCAAGTCTCTATTGTTTCCACTTCCAAGTCCTGTCACTATTTTGTCATGGTCATTTATTCGCATCTCATATCTAATTTTTTATACCGTAATTTATTTATCCACTATATATTTAATTTGGTTCACTATACATTTCAAAAAAGAAAAGCAAGGTCCGCTGGTAATTTCATTGTGTTTGGAGTCCAATGTCATGCATGTGTGCTAAGGGTTAGTTTTTTAATTTTAATTTTAATTTTTTTTATGTCTTACCATCAGGTGTTTTTAGACTAATTTGTTCATATTTTGTGATTAGTTCTTTCTTGAACAATCTAAAGAGTGCAGCTCCCATTTCAATATAGTGTATTCAAAAAGGGTCCCTGGATTTTCAGGACGTCCTGGCCCCAGGACGTCCTGATTTTCAGTTTCTGTTTCAAAAAAATTATTTTTTTTAGATTTTTACCTTAAAATTTGAATTTTAAATCTAATTTAAGACAACAGTTATTTATCAATATATTTAACTTTTAAGATTTTCTTTTAAATGATCGCAATTTGTATTAAAAATTTTATATAGTATTACTTTACAATTTAAACAGTAAAATATTAATTATTAAATACTAATACATAAATTTATGAGAATGACTAAAAATTTTTCCATTCCACAACTAGTATTTTCTGATGAGAAACAATCCCTATTGCCAACACCGAACTCTTAAAAATTAATATTTCTCGCCTAATGAATGAGAATGGGTTGGGCTTGGGATCCGGTAAATATATTACCCTCCCCATTAATCCATGGGCAATAAGCTTAGCTTAATTCGTAGATTCGGGCTTAACAAAAATTAAGTGGGCTCTTATATCTAAGCTCTTTCATCACTCAACCACCATTAATAATTTATATTCTAAAAATTGTCATTTTGATGAACGGTCTCGAATATTAAGGTCTCTCTTAATTTATTGATTTGTTTTTTGTACCTTAATCTGTACAATAAAATTTTATTTTATTATTTTAAACTGTAATATACTAAGTTCTTTTTTTTTTTTTTTTCAATTTGTTGTTAGAAAAACTCTAATATACTAACAAAAAATAATATCAAGCACTGTTCAAAATATACAAATATACAATATGAACATGGGATCATTGCACCTGCCGCCATGGGAGTGCATCTAATGACGCCGCTACTTGTCAAGGGTCCAAAGCATTGTTAGAATTATCTTCATCCCCATAAATTCACACGGTTCAAAAAAAATAAAGGGTTTTTTTTTTTTAACTTAATTATGTATAGTGTTGGGTTAATAATGTACTAAATGTGCATTACAGTTAATACTGGCCCTTATACTTCACAATATAATAGAGCTTTTGCTATTCAAAAACAAAAAATAGTGCAATAAATTAATGTATTTTTTAAATATTCTCTATATTCTAAAATATAGTATAACATCTTATAAAGTTGCATATAGATTAAGAAAGTTAAAAAATTTAACTCCTAGTACTGATCCATGATTACTTCCTCCCAAAAAACACTACAAGGAGAGCAATGTTATACGCACTTGATGTGGGTTTGGGTTCTTAAACATTCTTTATCCCACTGGTCTGTTTAAAATTTTTTTCCAATTTCTATCTAAAAAGATTGCAGCCAGTAAATAGCTAGCATGTTCTGTAATGCTACTTGGCACAGCATTTTCTTTCGTTTGCAAACAATTCTGAATTGAATATTAATTGTAGAACTGGAGCTCACCTGGAACATATGTATAATCGAACTCGATTCCATGACAGAAGAGTTAATTACTAAGATTCGAATACTTGACTATAGAAAAGGAGAACACCTTCCCTCGGATCTAACTTCTTTTACCCGCAGATTCACCCATTGGCGTGCGGAACCCCAGTTCATATCCCTCCTCTAACAATTTTTTTTTAACAATAAATTAATTAATACTGTAGTGGATATCAGCTACGGTGCTATATATGCCACTCCATACACAACAAGATACAAACCTATTATTAGTTTACGTTACCCTAAGAACGTGATCGAGCATAAGAAGTCTTGTTAATATTTCTCTATCGTACGATATAGTGTACAAAAGAATACTCAGTGTGCGGCCTGCTCAAAGCTTACACAGGTACGTACAACCTTCTCATGCCTACCACATTATATGGTTTGGTATCTGAAGCCGAAAAAATATATATATATATATAATTTTAAAGTATAAAGTTTCTTTTAAAAAAAGAATAAACTAGAAACCTTCTAGAATAGAAGCATGGGGTCCAGGAATGAATTTCAACTTAGAGCATATGCTATTTATAATTTATCAGAGAGCTAGTGAGTATTGGACCCCTTTCTCTCTTATTTAGGCTTCCTTAATAATGGTGCTAATTAATTTCTGCACCTGCGACAATAGTTATGACTGTGCTGGAAAGGAGGCGCCAATATCAGGTCACCGTCCCTGGTTTGCATCTTCAGAGGTAAATTATATATATGTATTCCCTTTCTCCTAATTTCCGCTAGTTAAAAGAAAAAAGAATAAAGAAAAAAAGAAAGAAAGAAAAATTATTGATATATTTTTTTAATTTAATACATTTATTAATATCTCTTGGTTCGACTATTAAGATTTATAATTTTAAGTTTTTTCGTCTTTTAATTTAAATTTAAAAATAATAATTTTATAATAAATATATTATAGAATATTTTGAATTAAATGTTATATTAATTATTGTTCTAAAAAAGGCCATTGATAGTGTTAATTAATTGTGCATATATAAACTGTGTGAGCTGCCTAACCCAGAGCCCCAAAGGCGTTGGTTTTTTTTTTGAAAGGCAACCCCAAAGGCGTTGTTGATGGACGAAATTTCCTTCTCTTGATTTTACCTTGAGATCATGATTATGTCTAGAATTTTCAATTACAAACGAAATGTGTATGTATGTTAATTTCATCTATAATAATAACTATATATCTCTAAACCGGATCCATCGATATCCATAACTGATCTACAGATATTTGGTTTAATTGATTAAATAAGTTCAAAGATGTACTACTCCATAATCTTTAGTCCATACACCTACCATCGCAGCGTCAAGACTGCTAACTAATCAAACCTACCAATTTAGCAACCGTTAAGTGGTTACTAAATGTAAAAGTGTCTAGTGTGTTTTCCACGTAAATTCATATGCTTTCTGCAGATTGTAATCTTTCTCTCTCTATATTTTATATATACTACGCCATTCTTCTTGCTTTTGATGAGTTAATTATTATAAACTACACACCTCAAGATTCATGGTATCTATTAAGTTGTTCATATATATATATATATATATATATAACACTACGTACCCCACATTATTTTACTTCAGAGTTAATTATAAACTGCAACACCTCCTTAAGATTCATAGTATCTATTAATTTGTTCATGTATATTTTTCCAATCGAATTAATTTTGTCTCAACCTCGTCAAATACATAGGTAACTAAAGGACATACAAATGCAAAGTATGTTGATTTTTGGTACACCTAACTCATTGTTTCACCTTTATATTTCTTAATTATATGAGTTGCCTTTTTCAAATCTTTTAAATTTTAGTGGGAATTAGTACATAATAATTTTTTTAAGAATCATATATATAATAACAGATCAAATAATATAATTGCTTTTGCATGGTGCCATGGGAAAGTGATTAATATTGGCTCTCGGTTCATTATAGCTCTTTCGGGTTTGATTTATTGTTTTTCATGGAGTATTCACCTAACTGCTCTGTCCTCAATTCAAGGAAGTTAAATAAGTCTCCTTAATGTTGTCTTCTGATTTTGCATTTTAGGAGTCCACCTCATTATTGGCACCAATCTCCTCCCCCTGGGCCTCATCTTTATAACCTGTTATATGTGTATAGAGATTGGACAGTGATTGGTAGCCTGTTATCTATGTATAGAAATTAGTACTCATTAATTGGATTTACAAAAAATTAGATAAAAATATTTTAAAATTATGTTATTTTAATAATATATAATAAGAAAAGACTAAAATAGCAACATTTTTACTTTAAAAAGTAGGTTATTTTAATTTTTTTAATGATAATTTATTAAAATAATAAAGTTTTGAAGTGTTTTTTTACTTAATTTTTGACAAGTCCAACTGATAAACATTTTCCCCATATGTATATATGGATGCTACTGTTGGAATATATAGTCAAATTAGTCAATGATTAAGATTTAGAATTAAAAAAAAAAAAAAGAAAAGAAAAGAAAAGAGAAAACTTCGTGTTTTCAAGCCAACAGCTTGTTTATATTTTGAGACTAATCAATCATTTTTCAATTCAATTAAAAACAAATCATTCACAACGGGTTAATTAAGAAATTTACAAGGTGTTTATACCTAAATTAAAAATTTCAATGACCGGTTGCCACGTGTTAAATTGAGTCCAGCCATTGGTTTGCAGTGCGCCATGTCAGCGGGTCTTGCTGTTGATCTAGAGTGGTCCTGCTAAAAATTTGCAACCCAGACTACAGTTGACGTGGAAGGCAAGGAGAGTTTGGATTAAGGCAAAATTCTTTAAGAAAAAATCCAATAAAGGACTATCATGTGTCAAGTTGGGGCCTTAAATTGATCCAAGTAAGCGCCACATCACCAAGCTGCAGTTGATCTAGAACATGATTTAGTGCAGGCTGCAGCTCAAACTAGAGGGGGGATCCCATGTGACAAGATAAAATGCATATCTCTTTAATCAAATTTTATATGAATTAGGTGACTAAGAGAGATTTTAGAGGATATAAGGTTAGGATTAATTAGAGTTTATTAGGAGATCAAATACACCTAGTAAAATTGGAGTAAAAATAGGAAACTGCTGTCAAAACGTGGAAATAGACAAAAACGCACAGTGAGTGGTGAGAAGTGGACCAAAAATCATGGAAAGTGCTCTAGCATCAAGGAAAAAGAGAGAAATGGAGGAAAATTCAGTTTTCCCCAAGCCTACCCCTCTCAAAAATCGCCCAGCGACCCTTGTTCTTAACTTTCAATCGTTCTATTAGTTTTCTGCACAGATTCCATACTCCAACTTGTAGGTTTCTTGTTCATTGTTGTTTTCTTGCACCTTTGGATTGTTAAACTTGAAAGTAAACTAGCCTTGTAATTCAGGTCTCTCTTATTTATTTGGTTAGTGATTTCTTTTATAAATTCTACTTCATTAAGTGTTTAATTTTAGGGCTGTCTGTTTACTTCCACCGTGATTTTATCTATGAAAAGTTCATGCTTTTTAGAAGTTGTTTCTTTGCATGTTTGATTAATGATAGATCTCATCAATTTCCAGCTTTCAATTAAAGTTCTTAGTCTTTAAAATTATTCAAGGTAGTAACCCATTTTACATAACTCCACGTTCTGTTTTGCATCATCATCAGAGGTGCAAAATAATTCATAAACAAAAGTCCTTTCCAACCAACCTACATGGAGGCTGACCCCTAGAAAGGGGGAGTCATTGAAGAACTCTTATTTTTTTCATTTTTAGACAAAATAAATGACATGTCCTAAATCCAAATTCACGTGATGGGACTAGCCAAAGATTTTTGAAGAAACACAAGGAAATTATCTTTTCATCATTTCATCATAATTAAACTCAGAAAATCAAAACTTGGTAGAAAGAAACAAACTCAGTTACCAACTGGTTGAGGTTAGTTTTCTTTCAAATTTCAATATTGACAGAGAATATTATGCACAATCCAATTAATTTATTAATTGAACGCTTGATCAGTAAAAACGCATCTGGAAACGAGAACACAATCAATGCAGGCATTTTAGGCGTTTTTGCTCAAAAGCAAAATAAGATATGTCAGGTAATTAAGCACCAGGAGATAACGACGGCTGGATTAATTAATTTTTTAATATTAGTAACATTTCTTGAATTTTGACTGAACCAGCATGTAACACATGTTCATGAAAACAGGTAACAGCAAAGTCGCATTTTCCTAAAAAAAAAACACACATGACACATGTTAAAACCTCCGAACAGATTAAAGATCAGGCCACATTCGTCTTTTTTTTTTTTAATATTTAATGATAGATTATATAAAAAAATATTTTTTTTAATTTTTTTTTATCTAACTCAAAGTTCGAATATAAGATTTCTAGTTTAAAATATCAAATTTTTAACTAATTAAGTCACTTTTTGAGGTGAGGCACATTCGTTTCCATGCTAAATATATCGAACCTTAAAGGCTTTCGAATTTGGTTTGACTAGCATAAACTCTCACGCTTAAGAACTCATCATATTAAAGAACAGCAAGTACTATAATGTAATTTTGATTTTATGGGTGGAATATCTTTTGTACTCTTTATTATAATAAAACTTATTGATTCATAAAAAAAAAAAAAAAGGCAAGTATCTTTCAAGAGAATTCTCATTAATTATGTTCCTGTTAGTCATGCAAGTTTCTCCCTATATTGCCACCTTGTCCATTACCTTTCTGCCTAGAAAACCTTCACTGACAAGTGGCTTGCCTCATACATTATGTATGCCCATTACATTAGGGATTTTAAAGATGCGTTTTCACATCACCTTGATTCATTTTTTTCTTTCTTAAATCCTACTTTTTTTTTAAGTGTTGGTTATAACACTAATTTTATAAACTTGATTTATAAAATAATAGTTATTTCTGTTTATCAATAGGTCTAATCAAACAAATTAATAGGAACCTAAGCATTTTGTAAGCATAAATATCTTAAAATTGTTTATTATTAAATTAAGTGATCGTTTATGGCTATACTAATCATAGGAAGACACGTTAGACTAAAGTAACCTTCATTAATTGTAAGGGATACCTTAATTAATTAACAAAAACTTATCCTTTTTCAGGTGGTTTGGTCCTCTCTGGCGAAAATATTCTATATTAATATAGTTATATGCTCCACACGTACACCACATTAAGGTATAAATATCTAGGAAGGCATTCAAAGAATCACAATATATATGAGGTACTTTAGGCCTTAAATTGTATTTTCATGTAACACACTACAAACATACAATATTACGCTTTCAAATAATGTAGTAAAAGGGTTTATTAATGTATTGAAGGTAGATACATATAACTGTCACCAAACTTAGTGCATAACACTTGGCATAATAAGACGTTGAGTTTGAATTCCCCTGCTCACGCGTGCCAGTCAAAAGGGAATGAGATAGAACGCAGTAGGATTGTTTTGTTTGATCTGGTGTGGTAAAAAATTAGTGAAAATATAAAGAATATTATGTCACAAATCATGGAATGTGATAGTGCATAATGCCTTATGCAATCTCACAAGAAGGCAACAATATGTGTCCACTTATAGGTTGTTAACTAGGGAGTTAGAGTTGCCGATCAAAAAAAAAGAAAAAAAAGAAAGAGAGGAGTTAGGGTCAGGATGGGGTCAGGATGTTGTTGCAGTAACAAATAATGGTTGAGGAGAAATCGCACTAACGTACCTTGCGTTTGAGTTGCTTTGTAGCTGTAATTTTTCTTGTAATATGTTTGTATTTGATAATTATTTTTGAAAATTATTATACATTTATATAATTATTAAAAAATATAAAATATTAATTAAAATAAATTTAATTATAACAAAAATATTTTT
>BPVZ01000116.1:334474-346862 GCA_020521535.1 Rubroshorea leprosula
ATTAATGATAGGAGAAAACAGCATGATTTGTTTGGCATATGTGTCAATTAATAAAGTATCTTTAATTTTAATTAATTTTTTAATATAAAATTTTTAAAAAAAAGTATCAAGTGACTACAGCAAAATCTGGGATTCAAATAACATGGAATGGGTGGCAAAATCTGTTGCAGGAGCCTCAGGAGGATTAATTATCATCTGGAATAGTGAAATAATCAAGAAGATGGATGTCTTTGAAGGGGAGGGGTTTATAGGAATCCATGGGTTATGGGGCCCAAATGAGTATCCATGTTTTTTGTGTAATGTGTACTCTCCATGTGACGTGATAAAAAAGAAAATTATGTGGAAAGATCTTGAACAGTTGATAAGAAATTACACGGGGTGCTGGTGTTTAGGGGGTGATTTTAATGCCATCAAAAGTTCTCAGGAAAGAAAAGGGGGTAAGAGCGTGAGGAGAGACATAAAGGGTTTTGAAGAGTTTATTGTGAAGAATGGCTTGCTGGATCTACCTCTGTTGGGAAGGAAGTATACATGGTACCAACAAAATGGCCGATGCATGAGTCACCTAGATAGGTTCTTATTCAATGATGAATGGCTATTGAAATGGCCTGATCTAAAACAGTGGGGACTTTAAAGATCTCTGTCAGATCATTGTCCGATATTGGTAAAAAATGAGGTAAGGAATTGGGGACCAAAACCATTCAAATTCTTCAATGCTTGGCTATATACCCCGGGGTTCACAAATATGGTTACAGCAAAATGGAAGGAGTTAGAAATTCAAGGCTGGGGAGGATTCATTTTAAAGGAGAAACTAAAGATGACAAAGGATTTTCTCCGAGTGTGATCAAAGTCCAATATACAGGAAGTGGACAAAAAAATTGAGCAGTCCAGGGAGGAGATAAACAGAGTTGATGGCAAAGGAGAAACAAGCAACTTGTCAAATGAAGATATTATTTTCAGGAGCTCTCACTACACTGAGTTGTTAAAGAATGTGTAGTTGAAAGAAGAGATGGCTCAACAGAAAGCACGGAAAACTTGGTTGAAAACAGGAGATGCTAACACCAGTTTTTTCCACAAATGCATTAGAGGGAAATGGCGTAGAAACAAAATAAATGTAATTTCTGTAGAAGGCAAAGAGCTGAGACAAGTTGAAGACATAAAGCAGGGTCTTATGAAGTATTTTGCAAACTTATTCACTGATAAGGGATGGCAAAGACCGACTTTAGAGGGGCTGAGCTTCAAATCTATTTCAGAGAAAGACAGAGGCATGCTCATTGAACCTTTTACAGAAGAAGAGTTAAAAGTTGTAGTATGGAATTGTGACAGCACCAAAGCACCGAGTTCGGATGGTTTTACTTTCGGCTTTATAAAAAATGAATGGAAGGTGATTAAAGCAGATATCATGGACTACGTCATGGATTTTCACACAAATGGAAGGATGGTAAGGGGTTCTAATGCTTCTTTCCTGGTTTTGATACCAAAGAGAGAGAATCCTCAAGGCATTGAAGAGTATAGACCCATTTCCTTAATTGGCTGCATGTATAAGATTCTTGCCAAAGTGTTAGCAAACAGACTCAGTAGAGTATTAAACACAATTATAGGGGAGAATCAATCTGCTTTCATTGAAGGAAGACAACTGGTTGACAGTGTTGTTGTTGCAAATGAGGGCAATTGATGAGGTGAGGAAGAGGAAGTCCCAGTGTTTTGTATTCAAGATTGATTTCGAAAAGGCATATGATAAGGTGAGCTGGTCTTTTCTGGACTACATGATGGAGAAAATGGGTTTCGACAAAGTATGGCGGGAGTGGATTGCTGAATGTTTAAGATCAAATACTGTGTCCGTGTTAGTTAATGGAAGTGCTACCAAAGAGTTCTCGATGTCAAGAGGGCTTCGACAAGGAGATCCACTATCTCCATTTTTGTTCTTAATGGTGGCAGAAGCTCTAAATGGACTAACTTCGGCAGCAGTAGCAAAGGGTTATCTTTATGGAGTAAAAATAGGAGATGGGGAGTTAGAGATCAGCCATCTACAATTTGCAGATGACACAATCTTTATGGGAGAGGTAACCGAAGACAACATATGGATGATTAAATGCATCATGAGGGCATTTGAATTGGTGTCAAGTCTGAAGGTAAATTACAGAAAAAGCTCTTTAATTGGAGTCAATATTGATGAAGAATGGACTAGAAAAATGGCATGGTTGCTGAATTGTAAAACTGCCTCCCTTCCTTACAAATACCTGGGCATGCCATTGGGAGCAAATCCAAGGAGAATAGATACATGGAAACCCCTAATCGAAACTTTTAGAAGAAAACTCTCAGTTTGGAAAGGAAAATTCTTGTCTCTTGGCGGAAGAATCACCCTCATAAACTCTGTGTTGTCCAGCCTGCCAGTGTTCCTGATGTCGTTATACCTTCTCCCTAAACAGGTAATTTGTGAGCTTGATAAAATTAGGAGAAATTTCTTATGGGGAGGAGTTGGGGAAGGTAGAAAGATAGCTTGGGTAGCTTGGGACAGGGTCTGTTGCGGAAAAAAAGAGGGAGGTTTAGGGGTAAAAAATCTTACATCGTTCAATAGGGCATTGCTCGGGAAATGGTGAAGGAGATTAATAGGGGGAGATAAGGGTTTGTGGTCTAGGGTGCTGTTAGAAAAATATGGTGGCAAGGGAGGAAATTGGTTATCATGGATGAAAGAGGGTAGGGGAATAGGATCACCATGGTGGAATGATATTTGCAAATTGAATACAGGATTAGGTAATAAGGATGAGTGGTTGCTCTCAAATTTCAAATTAAAATTAGGGGATGGGAAGAGTGTTAGGTTCTGGTTAGATGTATGGGTGGGTGAGGATTCTTTAGCTAATGTTTTTCCGAGACTGTTTTTGTTGGACACAGACAAAAACTGCAGCATCTATGATCGAGGTCATTGGTCTAATGGATGCTGGTGCTAGAGATTCCAATGGAGAAGATCAATTAGAGAATGGGAGGAGGAAAAACTACAATAATTGATTGGGACCATAAATCACATAAAACTAGCGCAAAATGTGAAAGACACCTGGAGATGGAGGCCTGACAATGAAGGAAAATACACCACAAGGTCAGCTTACGAGCAGTTGGCAAAGAAAGAGGAAAGTACACTGTTGGAGTACAGAAATATATGGAGTGCGCAAGTCCCCTCAAAAGTGAGTGCTTTTTCATGGCAAATGCTTCTTGACAGAATTCCCACAAAGGTCAACTTGGCAAAGCGGGGCATTATGGATGTCAACCAAGGTATAAAATGTTTTTGGTGTGATCAGTTCCCTAAACATATAGATCATCTTTTTGTGTCATGCAATATCTCATTCAAATTATGGTCTAAATGTCTAAATTGGTGGGGATTATGTTACGTTCTTGGGAATACTTGTCTTAATGTTTTCAATGAGCACAGTTGGCATAAGGGCTCAAAAATTATGAAAAAAGGCTAGAATATGTTATGGTTCACAATAGTATGGTCATTGTGGTTGAGTAGAAATGAAACAGCCTTTCAACACAAGAAGGTTAATGAGGACAAGCTATTTGAACTTGTACGAACCCGCTCATTTCATTGGGTTAGAACTCTGTTGAAATTAGAAAATTTCTCTCATAGAATGGATTACCAACCCAGTGAGTTGCTTGAAAAATAGGAAGTAGAGTGTAGATGGGGAGTTGAATTCCAGGTTTCCTATTTTGGGAATACCTTGTGATCTTTTTGTTTGACCCACTTCCTGGATGTAACTTTGTATATTGATGTCAATGGGTTTAAGTACTCCTTGTACTCACATAATAAATTTCTTTTTGCTTTTCAAAAAAAAAAAAGGTGACTACAACAAAATTAATCAAAACAGAAAATTGTTAAACAACTAAATTAATAGGGACTATTTCTCGGACATGAAGTACCCACTAATTAGATACTTTTTTTTCTTTATTTAATATATATATATATATACAATTTTTAATTCCCTTACCTTGTTTTGTTTTAGGTACTATAGACTCACAGCTAGAGACGTGGTTTAGTGATAGAGTTTGTTTGAAAAAGGAAAATAGAAACAAACTGATCAAACCTTGAAAAGAAACGCAAGAGAGAGATCAGCAAAAGGTGAGATTCAATCAAATGCTGCCATTTTTACCACAAAAGCAAGGTTATATTTTTATTTGAATGAAATAAGTGCAGGCCCTGTTTCATATTCAATTTTAAAAAATCATGAAGCGTCGATCTTCATCATTTTCTCTCCTTCAATGCTGCCGAATCCCTCCCATGGCTGTCGGACGACTTGCATGCCGGATCTAACAAACCACTGCAGCCCTCTTTTTTTCTTTTTTTCTTTTTTCTTGATCATTGCTTTGCTGTTTTTCCCTTTTTCTGTTCTTTTCTTGTGTTGATGCTGATTTCTGGTTGCAAGCATTGATCGAAAAGACCAATCTGAACCCAAGAAAGATTTGGATTTGTTGCGGATTTAAAAAAGGAGGAGATTGGGGTTGTTTGTGTTTAGGCTCTTGCTTGGGTTATGGTTGTCTCTTCTACTTTTGAAGCCCATTTTGGGATTGCGACCAATCAAAGAGAGGGCTCAAACATGAGATTATGGTGTTTTTTTATTATCCCTCCCTTGAGTGGTAGTAGTAGTAGGAAAAACAAAATGGATCTAAGTTCTATTAATACCAAAAGAGAAGTACACATTTAGTTCTATTGTTATTGTGGCATTAAAATCTATTTTTTCACATTTTCTTTTGCTATTTCATAGCACGTAGATTTAATGTTTTCTGAACTAAGTTTGATTTCTGAGTCATGAATATGGTTGAACCTAACATTATGTCTTTTCTCTTTCTATCAATGCATCTTGTAGCAGCTATTTGTCAGAAAAGATGGAAAGGAGTTAGGTCCTCTTTTTGCATCAAACATAACAGGCACATATCAAGGTCTGTAACTCATTTTCTTGAATTTAGTCATCCTTATATTACTGCCATCCATTATAAACAAACTTATGTTATCAAGTTTCTTTCTTGATTATATGGTATTTACTTGAATGTCATACTACAGGTAACTTATACCATTTTTTTTTTTTTTAGGCTTTGGCTCTGTTGATCAATTCCATGTTGTTATGCTCGTCCCCTTGATTAGTATTTTTCTACTTCTGCTTCATATTGAGCAATTAAATTTCTTGGACAATCTTAGTAAGATAGCTTTGATCAATGCCCATCAACATTGTAAAATAGGATTTGCATTTACCAATTCTGGAAGTTAAGCGGAGTTCTTATCGTTACTAGAACATGCACAAAAAGTTGGTTTTATTTAAGTGTTGTTGCTTTACATGAAAAAATATGAATAGTGACTAGATTAAGCGGTTAAATTGCATTGAAGACATGCACTTCCTAGATTATAAATATATTGGATAAACTTCAAGCAAGCAAAATATTATTGAGTGAGCTGAATAGATTATAAAGTCAATCATCCAGTTAGTCAACTATTGGTAAATTGAGATATCTCTTACTACTTGATCTTGCAGGACACTTTTCTGCAGTTGATGTGGATCCTGCCATCATGGGTGTTGGCCCAACTATTGCAATTCCAGCTGCAGTTAAAGCTGCAGGGCTTGAACTCGATAATATTGATGTTTTTGAGATAATTGAGGTAATATCTATTACATCACTATGCCTGATTAACCAGTTTGTTTTAAATGAGTTTCGACATTTGAGTTCTCAAACTTCTTTGTTCCCTACAGGCATTTGCATCTCCTTTTCACATTACACCTAATTTTTTTTTTATTCACTCAATCAATTTAATTCAATTCATTTATATGATCCATTTTCCTAAATTCTTATTAAAAAAAATTCATAAACTTATGTTTATGTTTACGTGTTGAATTGAAAAAAAAAATCTAATTGTTACTGAATCTAATTTCTTATTAAAAATCATGTTTCTAATTATTTTTGCATGATGCTAAAACCAAAGTTTTTCTCCTTCTAGGTTTAACTTTTAGCACCCAATCTTTTGTTTTCTGCTTTTTGTAAAGTTTCTAAAGAAATAGTTTTGGAGATTACTGTAGTTACATTTACATAGTATTAATCTTTCCACTGACTTTACAAAGTAGACATCCATTGTTGTTTACAGATATGTAAATTGTGCTCTGTATCTTTTACATCTTACATGTGGTCCATCTCATCCGAATACTGCTGCAATGTACATTAACTTTGCTATGATGGAGGAAGGCATGGGCAATGTGCATATTGCCCTTAGATATCTTCACAAAGCTCTGAAATGTAACCAAAAATTACTTGGTCTAGATCATATTCAGGTTTGGTTCTTTATTTTTCTGCTGATCACTGAATGTCATCTTATGATATTATTAAATATCCTTCAAAATTGCTCTTTTTGTCTAAAAAACCTTTTGAAAAAAAATTCCTTCTTTTCTTAACCTTACCAGACAGTAGCAAGTTACCATGCTATAGCAATTGCATTGTCTTTGATGGAAGCATACCCTTTGAGTGTCCAACATGAACAAACAACTTTTAAAATCCTCCGAGCAAAACTGGGTCTAGATGATTTGCGTACACAGGTATATTTTTCAGTCTATGGGTTAATGAGATGCTCTTTTTCTTGGATGCATTCAAGTTAGTGCTCTAGCTACATATTAGATGAATGCTTCGTGGAGATGATTCATAGCACCAAAAGATGGAGAATTCCTAGACCTAGAGTTTTATGGTGCCATGCTAGAGTGAAATTTAATTGACAGTAAAGATCATAGCGGTTTTACAACTTTCAACCTATAGCAATCGACGGCTTAACTCCTAATTTCTAATAACATATGATAGAACCCTTTTTACCAGTGTCATGAGCATGGTAAACTTTATGATTATTAATTTATCATTTTCACTTAAAACTAAAAATATGTAATTATATTGTTTTGATGAATTGCTGCAGGATGCTGCCGCGCTTGGCTTGAATACTTTGAGTCCAAGGCTTTTGAACAGAAAGCCAGATGCATCCATAGCTACCAAGGGACACCTAAGGTAAATTAAATTAGCATATTCTCTGAAGATGAGGATCTTGATAAAGTTGAATGTTTTATTTGCTGATCCTATACTCCAATTATTTATTAAAATAATAAATATGTGGTGCATGAAAAAATTATTTTTAACCATGATGATAGATTTTTTGGTTACTTATCTATTAAATTCAAAATATTCATATTTATTATTTAATTTTTTCTATACAACATATTTATAGTCTATTGCATTCCAATCTTTAATCTGATGTATTGCACTATTTATTGTTTTATATTTCCAATGTATTGAAAATTTATATTCATCTATTGATTTTGATTTCTATTTCCAATTTTGCAGACTTTATTTTTCCAATTCTTTTTGATAATTTGTCCAATAAATAAGATGTTTGTTTTTATTAAAATAATAAATATGTGGTGCATGAAAAAAATTATTTTTTACCATCAGATGATGGGTTTTTTTTTGTTATTTATTTATTAAATTTGAAATATTTATATTTATTATTGAATTTTTTTATATAGCCTATTTATAGTCTATTGCGTTCTAATTTTTAATCTGATGCATTCCACTATTTATTTTTTATATTTTCAATGCATTAAAAATTTACATTCATCTGTTGATTTTTATTTCTATTTTCAATTCTGCAAACTTTATTTTTCCAATTCTTTTTGATAATTTGCCCAATAAATAAGATGTTTGATTTTATTAAAATAATAAATATGTAGTGCATGAAAAAATTATTTTTAACCATCATATGACGGGTTTTTTGGTTATTTATTAAATTCGAAATATTCATATTTATTATTGAATTTTTTCTATATGGCCTATTATTTTATAGTCTATTGCATTCCAATATTTAATCTGATGTATTCCACTATTTATTGTTTTATATTTCCAATATATTGAAAATTTACGTTCATCTGTTGATTTTGATTTTTATTTCCAATTCTACAGATTTTATTTCTCTAATTCTTTTTGATAATTTGTCTAATAAATATTGGTCATTTGAAGGGTCTCTTCTACATACATATAATGCTATACCAGCCCTTTTTTTTAGTATCAGAGAAATAATATATAGATTCTAATCGCTAATATATTTGATTTTATTAAAGATCTAAATCCTTCTAAATAGCAATGGAGGATAAAGGTTAGTAATTAGGCGTTGGAAGCAAAAGAATTTTCGACAGCTAAAACTAGGTGATAATATTGAAATGCTTCTTTTGGATGAATAGGTAAGAACTGTGTTTTTGAATTTGGTTTTTCATTAAATATTCTAAAGTTTGCTTTATACGATCCCTTACTTCTAGCACTTTTTTATGTTTTGTTAGGGGGGGAGGATTTAAGCAACTCTTTAGGGCTTCTTTGCATTTTAAGTATGCTTTTACCAAAGGAGGAGTTTATACAATTTCGAATTTTGGTGTTTATTTGAATGAAGATCCTTATAAGCCAACCACACATAAATACAAATATTGTTTTTAATCTTAGAACTACTCACAGCTTGCTTAATGGTTTTAGCATCCCTTATTATGCATTTTCTTTCATTGAGTTTGATAAAATTTTAAACCAAACTCAAGAAAATGTTTTTTTAGTTGGTATATTTATTATAAATTGTTGGTTTAATTTGGTTTCTACATTAAATTATTTGCTCCTTTGTAGATGTTATTGGGTTATTGTCAGTGGTAATTGAGTGGAAAGAAGTGACGAAAAATGATTCTCCATTGAATATGATTTCATTTTAACTTGATAATTTAAGTTATTTTTCATTTGAATATTTTTGTTTTTTTATTAATTTCCTATTATATTTTTTTCAATTTATTTATTTATTTCCTTCTTTCAAACAGTGGTAATAAGTTTTGTTACACCTTTTGGGAAAATTTTTTTATTGAAATGTGTTCGATTATTGAAAAAAACTCCAATGAATTTGTTATCATCATCATTCAATTTGCTAAGATGAAATCATGGAGAGGTTTTACTCTATGTTTTTAATTATCAATTTTAGTATGTTCTTTAGATTTTATTTTCAAAGTTTTTATACAATTTTTTTGGTGGTTTATTTAGGTGTGATGGGGATTTCCAACATTATGTTCAATACTAGGATCTTTATAAATAACTATGATATTTCTGAAGTTTTGGCATTTAAGGAGAAGTAATTTTACTGGTTTTAGTAGTTTTTTTTTTTTTAATTTTTGTTATGCATCAACATTTTTATTTTTACTTAAGTTTAATATTTGTAGGATTCTTGCTTTAACTTTGGAATTTTTCTCACAAATTCTATCAGGAATAGGGATTCGTTTGTTTGCGCATTAAATCTGATTTTTAGATGGTTTATTGTCTAGCTTGTCAATAGTCAAAAGATTTAATTTGATGCAAGTATTGAATTTGTTTGAATTGGTTAATCAAATTTTCCTTAATTTTATTAATTTGATTATTGCATTTTATATTTGTGCTTGCAATTCACGTTAGTTTAACTTATTTAGGTAGATTTTGATAGTTGATTTGTTTATGTGTTTGTCTTCCATTTTTTCAATGAATTTTATTGTTGGATTTTTTTTGTGCATTAAGGCCTCAATGTTTGTTGGCTTAGTCTACAAATATTTTTTGTAGGATTCCTACTAGTGAAGGGGTTCCCATTGAAAAGTCGAGCATGGTAGGCTCTGGCACGTTATCACTTGGTGATGAAGTTTTGCATTCTACCTTAAGGAAAACTATATATGGAAATTAAGGAGTCTAGAGAAGTAATTCTTAAGTTGTCTTTCTCATTTTTATTTATAGGTATTATATTTTATTATTTTTTATCTACTTAATGTGTTTTCCATTTTCATTTGTAGGTTATAAGTTGTTTGACTCTTGCTAAGATTATTTTAATTGAATCTACACATAACTTATTCTACAAATCTTGCTTTAATTGTACAAGTAGTGTTGAGCAAGACTTTAGAATATGGTATTGCAGAAAATGTGACAAGGGATGGTCAAATCTTAGATTGAGGTTTGTGATTTGAAATTCATAGAATTTTTTCATAAACATAGAAAAAAATATTAAATTTTGATTTAAGTTATGATTTTAATTATTTGATACTAATTCCATTGTTTTTTGAGTTATAAAGGTATTGCATTCAAGTCTGTGTAGTTGATGGAACTGATGCTACATCTCTTGTTCTTTTTTATTCTGTTACAAAGGGATTTCTTAATATTTCTACTTCTGATTTACGGGACTTGCACTTCAAAAAGGTAATTTTCTCTGTCACCTTCAATATTTATTTTTATGTGATTTAATCTTTTATATGATATTTTTGATAATGTAATTAATTTTAATTATATAAGGGTGGCGATCCAGAAACTTATCTTGTTGAGCTTGATGCTCTGAAGAACAAGAAAATGGTTTTTAGGTTGAGCATCAAACATAACAATATTAACAGTTTTGAAGAAAGTGTCTACAATGTTGGAAAGATTTTTTTTTATGAAAAGATCATTGATAGCTTTTTACAAACAACTAAACATGTGTGTTTACTTATATTTATTAAATTTTTATTCTTAAATTAAGTTCAAATTTTTTAAAATTTCTGTTTATAACTTAATCATGTAAGAATCTTCTAAAATTCAAAACTTTTCGTGTGACAAGAATGCAAGTATTTCAATGAAAGAATATGTTGCTAGGGTGAGTTTTTTACCTTTTAATAAAAATTATGTCAACTCTTTATTATTATAAGTTAGCACGATGGTCTATGGTTTCAGTATTTAATTTTTAATGTTGGTAATATTTTGTGATTGTAGGACGAGATTTCTCACACATGAGATAATTGTATTGAAGATACACTGAATGAAGAACATATCAGTTCAAAGAGGTCATTTACTGAGGCTGGTCTAGATGAAGTTTCTGATAACCTACTTCAACAGTCTGTAACAAAAATCAAGAAGCTCATAAAGACTGAGAAAGATTGATGACATTTTGTGTTTGGTTGAACCAAATTATGAAACTGTGTTTTCTTATATGAATAATATGAAATAAATAAATATGCAATGTTTAAATTAAGAACTTCAAGTGTGTTTTTTGGTTAAATGTCTTTTATAAGACATTGTAATGGGAATATATATTTCTTTTCTATCTTTTTATCTATTCAGCCTCTTAATCTTAATTATTATTTTGTATGTCTTTTTTCAAAGCATTTGATACTATATGGTCTTCTTACTGTATGGGGATTTCCACTTATTCTATTCTTTGTGCTCGTGAAATTTAATTAACAATTGTCATTTTTTTCATTACAATAATCATATTTATCTTCTTGCATGGTAGTTTTATTGATGATATTTCAATAATTTGAGTCACATTTCATATTTAGTAGTGATATTTCTATTGATTTACTTTTCTATTATCATATTTGTTTAGACTTTTGATTTTCTTTCCTCCCAATCGGACCAAAGAAGCCGGAGCTTAGATGCAACAAATGGGTACACAGTCGGCAAGACATACTCAATGATGGCTAGACAAAGCAGAATTCTGGAGTCAAGAATATGCAAGAGGCTATGGAATAAATTAATTCTGACAAAAGTCAGTTGTTTTGGTTGGCACCTTCTCCTTAATGGTCTACCAACAAAATCAAGTCTTCAAAAAAGGGGCATTCTGCTTGAAGAAGAGGAGAGCATTTGCAGCATATGTAGAAGGGATGTTGAGGATGAAAATCACTTATTTGTTCAATGTTCGAAGATCCAAGATCGATGGATGAGATGTTACAAATGGTGGGGGATTTTCATCTCCCTACCCAACTCAATTTCTCTTCTTTGTGAAGCTCATAACCAAGGGATAAGGAAACTAGTTAAAGCTGATCTTTGGTTTTTCATCTTCTTGGTGGTGACATGGTCCATATGGTACACAAGAAACAACATTATCCACAATTCACAACAATGGGATGAGGACAAAACATTTGATTTAATTCAAAGGAGGTCTTTGCATGGATTAGGGGGAAATATGTAAACACTGTGTTTTCCTTTTTTTGTTGGTGTAATTTTCCTAGTTTGTGTCCAAAAAATTACTAAAAGTTAGATTACGCTTTCAGGCATTTAGTTTTTCACTTTTTGAATGTCCTCTTAAGTGATCTCTTGTAATGTCTCATGAAGACTTTGGTAGAGTACTCCTTGTACTCCTCATTATAATAAAATATTTTGATCCATCTAAAAAAAAAAAAACTTTTGAGCTTCTTAATTGTGATTTTATTTCACATATTTTTTATTTAAGGGCATCTAATATTCCACATACTCTTTGCAGCTCTTTAATAAAATTTTCTTTACTAATAAAAAAATATTACTAATCTTATATAACATTATATATATTTTTTAATAATATTTTATTAATTACTTTTTGATTAATATATTAATTTATATT
>BPVZ01000116.1:375239-387925 GCA_020521535.1 Rubroshorea leprosula
AATTAGCAACATTACATCATGATGTTAAAGCTTGACCTCATTGCATAAGAACGATGTTATCTCCAATAATTCATATGGAAAAGGATATTAGTGCATAGGAATGGTTGATTGGACTACTCCGGTAATGGCACTTTTTTTATAATGTAAGCATTATGTAAATGTGGCCCCTGTGTGGCTAGTCAAGTCAAATTTTTGCTTACGTTCAACGCAAATTTCGAATTTCTTTGTGATGAAAGTAACAAAAATTTACGACTGCTGGCTTCTGGTGGCAATGGTAGGGACAAAGTATTATACCGGTGCGTCATTAAGGGACAAGGAAGTGATTTAAAAAGGGAAAGGCCTAACCATTCCAACACTTTAATAATTTTTCAATCTAATACATTTATTACAAATATATTTTAAATTGTTGAATTTAACAATCATTACTCAATGGTTAATAATTTTTGTAAACCTTAATATATGTGAACGGATGCTATCTCGTAAAAATAATTAAAAAGAAAAAGGCATTCAATTGTTGTTGACAATTTTTTCTTTAAAATGTTTTAGTCTCACGAGATAAGAATACAACCTACAATTTTTAAGCAAGTAGGATTGTACTTCCTAGAATATTAATTTTTGCACTCCAAGAAAACCCAAGAATTTCCGTTCATTTCTCGCATTTTAAGAACAAAACTCAATGAACTAAGATTAGAATGGACGTTTTTCCAAGAAGCTGCACTAGTAGGCACTAAAGTGTGGTGATAAGAACGAATGCTTCCTCAAAGCTATCTTGAGTGGGGATTGGACGTCATGCAATAGAGATAATTGCAATTTGCAATTTTCATGAGGATTTGCTTCTCTTCCCTTTCCTTTTTGCTTTTCTCCCCATATATTGGTGATCCAAAAGGAACACAATTCCAATAATTGAAATTAATGATAAGGGTTGGCATTATTTGCATAATTCCTTGATGACATTGCTAGCAACTGGCCAATTTTGTGCAGTCTATTAGATCACTTTTTGAGATATTTGGACCGCAGAAGATAAGATGGGTCATTCCTCTTGCACTGCTTTAGTTTCCATTACAAATGTATGGTCTCTAATGACACCTATCCCAAACAGTTTAAAGTTTATGTCAGCTCCTCTGTTTCTACAATGAGTTTCCCTATTGCATGCAAAAGAGAATTCTATCACAAAAGAACGTTTGAAAATAGACTATACAAATAACAAATAGCCCACCATTTTCGAAACCCTGTCTAGAATTTCAACTTGAAAAGTATTGTGTTCCAAACAGTTGAAGCTAAAATCGGATGCAAGATGGCTAACAACTAAAAGTTACACATTCCCAACTTCTAAGAGAGCTTATATGGATTTAATTAATCTTCATTCACTTTCAAAATTACCTAAATCTCTACTTAAACAACAATTTTAAACAGGAAACTTCTATTTGAGGAACATTGGATTCATTAGAATGTGATATAGAGGATTTAGTTGATAAGATATAAATAATGTAGATCCATTTCATGACAATTTAATTAGAATTTGTCCATAATTCAGCAAGAAATAGTTCAACTTTATAACTGCTCAGACATTGATCAATGAAAATCAATCAATCAAAATCATATAAGAACACAAAGTTATTTTTCACTGTTTTTATTAAAGAAACGCGTTGCCTATACATTGAAGGACTAATCAATACATATATCAATCAATAGGCTAACCAAATGCCATGCATGATATAAAGTTATAATGATAAGGTTCACATGTCACACATCAAGCAATTATATAAAAATGCAATTTAAAAAACATGCAGCATTAGTAAAGAAAGCATGGACCAGGATTTTAAGGTAAGAATGCAAACCTACCCCATCCCCGAGCTTTAAGACTTTTGTCTTTAATATGTAGAGCAAAAACTAAAATTCCTTTTTGCAAAGATAAACTGATAAGGTGAGGTCAGGGTCTCATGAGAGGTGACCCCAAAAAAGAGAATGAAAATTGGGTGTTGCAGTCTCTTCTCTACTTTGTAAGCCTCTTTACTCAATGCTAAATCTTGAACAGGAACTACCATTATCATCGCTTAGATTCTACTCTATCCCAGAGCTACCATCTCATTTCTGACTTCGTGGCTATTTCAATGCCAAGTGACATCACAGCCAAGAGGACTTCTGCTGCTTTTACCTTTCAATTCAACCAAAAAGAGAAGGTTTAAAGATATCAAAGGGTTCTAATCACCGTTAACAGAAACAAAGATTAAAAGAAAAGGTTCGCATGAAATTAGGGGAGGGAAGAAAACTCCTTCCACAATGGTAAACTTTAGCAGAAGAAAGTTATTTAGTTCATGACAATTTTCTACAAATCTGAAAGTCAATTTATTAAATGAGAATATACCAAATATATAAAATCAAGACAGCTTTGCCCTTGCAAATCTGTGAGTCCAATTGCATTATGGCAACGTGTCAGTGCTTTGCAGGTATTTCACTTATTCTTCCACTTAATATTGGAGATTATTATGGTTGATCCCTGAACTCTGATGCACAATAAACCATGTAAACAATATCAGGAAACCTATGTAAGAGTAAGTGCAAATAATACTTTGAAGCAGATATCAGGTCATCCTAGATGACACAATATATTTTAGAAAGAAATCAAGATCCTTTGATTCACATGCAGCAACAGAATGACAACAGTGTTTTCTTCATGCATTTTGTTTCTAACAGAAAGCTTGATATGTATTTTAGCCATTAAAAACACTCTCATACGATGAAAGAAATTTTAGTATCAATAAAGAGACTTCAGAAGAAATTATGAAAATTCATTGCTCATACATTTTTCAACGTAAATGTTAATTTGCTATACATTTTCAATGTAGACATTGCTTTGTAAAGAATAATGATCCCTTCAGTGGAAAATTAGTTCTCTCCCAATCCAAAGATTAGTTTTAACATTTTCAGAAACTATGAGAACAAAAAGAAAATTTATTTTCCATTCCAGGAAAAGAAGGTCTAAGAAGAGATTAGCTTATTGATGCCCAAGTTTGGATATGGGCATTTATAGACCCATCTTGGTCCAGGATACCGAACACAATGTAGCCTTAAGCCCTTTTCATGCCCATCATATCTGCAATTCAGAATTTTAGTACGAGAAAGTTGAAAATAAACCCACTAGATACTAAATAAGACAGTTGTGTGAGATCTGCTTGCATTGACAAGGACCTAGTCTTTGACCCTCAAATTTTAACAATCTTGGGATTGAAAGCAAGTCCACAGAGGTGGTTGGTTTAACATTACTCAAGAAAGCCCACTCTTTGCAAGATATATCACATTTTTCTCATCTTATCACATACAGTAACAGGACTTCATGAAACTCAACTGTCAACCGTCTACACTGCTGACACTTAATGAACTCAACCATTTCTACACCGCTGATACTTCATGAAACTCAACTGACTCAGTTTCCCAACTTATACTGCCATTGAGTTTGAAGTAATATTGGACAACTGCCTTCGCCTCAAGCTAGAAGGAGACATAGAACTCAAAAATCATATGTAGCTTCTCAAGTGATAAGAAAAAATCATGTCCTCAAACTCAGAAGAAATAAAAACTGTAATAACATGGTTCTGATTTTTATTTTATCTTGTTTATATGAATGCAATTAGAAAGGAGATCCTGAGTGCAGAACTTTCATTTTGTTTTAAGAGTACTAATCAGAAGATACCATATCAGAGAAAATGCACACAAGTGCCCAAATAAGCCTTTCTGATTTTTTGTTGTTTCATCAACCTTTGAACTAAATAAATTATGAGTAGCTTACAAAATTTAGAAGTCATTGATACTTGAAATATGAATCTCATTATAGAAAGCATTTGGTGATTCAAAGTTAAGTCCAACTGCATCTTATGCTTGGGGATATAAATGACATATAAACATTTTTTATAATGTCTTTTTAGAACTTTAACCTTCTGTCAATTTTAGAAAGAGCTACAGGCCCTATGGCAGAGACTTAGCAAGACAAATTTAGAAGGTGTCATGGTGTCACACCAAGACTGAGCAGCTTCTCTGATTATCATCCCACAATGTTCTTCTCTTTAGAATCTACTTTTTACCAACGATTGCAGACAAGTTTTACACAGATTAATTCCTATCATGTTGCAACAGAAGTGGATGGTAATTCAATAGAGGACAAAATATTACAAGTATCAAAAGTTTGTTACCCTTTTGGAGCCAGAGCCAAATTTGGACAGTGTGAACACATATGATCAGTGCTGAAATCTTCACAGGATTATATACTGTCTCCCATCCTCAAGATTCTCTCTGAAATTTGCTGGTGGATAGCCTCGAGAAATAGAAGCAGCTGTTTCAGCACTCATCCCTTCAATAGAAGGATCAATAACAATTTCAGCGGCGTAAAGCATGTCATTAGCTAATGGATGGCCTATATGTTACAAATGCACATAAAAATGGTTTTAAGTCAGAAAAATAAGCAGTTACTGAAAACATAACAGATTTTAAAGCATGTCATGCAAGGTGGCTTAGAATGGAAAACTAATTCTTAACTGCAACATGTTTTAATACCTAGCTTGAAATCAGTAAATAGGAAGAAAACCCTGTAAACAACAATCCACATCTCAAAATCATGGTGATAAATTAATCAAAATCGGCTATCCACTATCTTACTTGCTGAGTTCACTCAGTGATAGGTTCACACAAGACAATGCCATAAGTTCCATTGGTACTGATCCTAACAGTAAATTTTGAACAAGCAGACTTTCCTTTCAAGGGATTATCACCATTAAAGCTGCCAATCTGCATTAAAACAGAATATGCTACATAACGTATAACCCCCAACTCCATTCTGATGTTTGAATAAACAATTAATCACATCTTTTTAACTAACAGCTCTTCCATGGGAAGTGGAAGTCAATCAACTAATCAAAGGTGTATCCTTTCATTATACTTATTATTTAGTTTCTGAAACGAACAACTTACATGAGAGATGAACTCGGACATAAATTGCCGTCAAAAGTTCAGCCTTTAGATTCCAATTTCCTGAAATTATCAAATACGTAATCGTGTTTCTGAGGAGGATTCGTCGGAGTTTCCCAAATAGTCTCCATATTCTTCCTCTACTCTTCTACTTTCCTGTTTTCCTTTTCTTCCGCCGGAGAAGCCGACCACGCGTATCCGAACTGACAAACGGTGTCGTTTTGAGGATGGCAAACAAGCGTGTGGTGAAGACTGACAGCGACGTTTAAACCCAAAAATCGACGTAAACGGTGTCGTGTTACAAGCGGTTTAGCTTGCTTTTAGAAATCGCAAGACCTATCGCAAGACCTATTTCTTTTTCGTCTTCCGCTCGCCAACAAACACCAATCTTTCTCGCTCGAGGAGCCACTTTGACTCTTCAACTACTGCACCGGAATTCCAGGTTTTTTTTTTTTTTTCCGAATTCCGTTGATTGTTTCAGTATCAAGTTCCATAATTGTTTGAAAATCTAATTTTTCTGGGGGGTGTCGCTGATTTTCCGACTTCAATTTCGTTTTAATTGTAGTAATTTAAAGGTGAACTAGGTTTGATCGAATTTTTAGAAGAGCCAACGCCGCTGATTGCTGGATAGAAGAGCAACCGATAAGGTTACAGAAATGCCGGAGGAAGATTTGATAGATATCAAGTTCAGGTTATATGATGGGTCGGATATTGGTCCCTTCCGCTATTCTTCCACGTCGACGGTGGATATGCTTAAGCAGAGGATCGTCTCTGACTGGCCCAAAGGTTTTATCACCTACCCTCTTTTTACCGATTCCATTTTTTCTGGTTAATTTAAGGTTTTCCTATTATATTAATGTTCTAGATTTGAGGAGAATCTCTGGCGCTTTAGTTTTAATTTATTTGCTGGTACTGGCAGTGTGTAAGATAGCTCAAGGAACTGAGGATTTATAATTTTCCCAAGCAAAATAGTATATTTGTTACTTTTTAGCTTCGGATGATAACTATGGATGTGGATGACTAGGTAAAGAGAGTTGATAATCCATTCCTACTGTTTTTTCCCTGTCCCAAGATGCTTTAGGGTGAGAGCGGTGTGAATGATACAAGACTAGCGGAATTGTGAAAGTGTGTCTCGGAGTGAAAACTAACTTTGCCGTACTGATACAGAATATTGATGGCTGAGTGAGTTGTCTTTATTGTGAAGGTTTTTGTGAGTGGGTGGGAGCACCCTTCGTTCTCTCAATTAATATACTACTCTTTTTGATCCATTTTAAAAGATGGCTACTTTGGATGTTTTTCTTTTTCTATCTTCATCATGATTATTAAACAATGTGTGAGGAGAAAAAAATTGTATTTTTTTTACTACAAATGTGCTTTGTAAATCTTTCTTGCAGTGGGACAACTTTTATTGAGCTAAGAAATGTTGTAAGGGAAACTGTAGTATAACCTTTGGGCTTCTAAATCTGCTATATTTACGTGCAGAAAGCATGTAAGAGCAAGTGGAAGCTGATAAATTTGCCAGATTTTTACACTGACTTATTAGATAAATAGTCATTTTTATACAAGTCTTTTTTTTTTTCTGTCATTTCTTTACAGTTATAAATGTTAAAATTTTTTATTCTGACTCTCCTAAATGCTCTTTATTTTGCCTTTAGGTAAGACAATTACTCCAAAGGCTGTGAATGAAGTCAAACTCATTAATTCTGGAAAAATTCTGGAGAATAGCAAGACTGTTGGTCAGTGTAAAGGACCTTTGGGTGAGATCGCTGGTGGGGTTATCATAATGCATGTTGTTGTACAGCCATCTCTTGCAAAAGCTAAGACAGGTTACTATTCTATCTTTTATGTTAATGTGAATTATTTTATCCTGATAAATACATCATTTCCATTTTAACTGAAGTAACCTAATTACCACTAGGGATTTTGAGATACATGAACTATGACATCAGATATGTGCTCATCATAGTGCTAATGGTTAATTTCAGAGACATGGTAATTGTTAATAGAAGTGAATAAGGGGTACCCAATTTTTAAAGGACTTCATGTGCTGCTATAGTTCTAACGTCTATGATACATTCCCTGTTATTAATGGAGATTTTAAATTTAATTAAAAAATCATGTAATGAGTTCAAAAATCCTATTTACCATTATTAATTGTAATCTGGCAAATTTATCAAAAGGAAAAAATTGTAATCTTACAAGGATTATGTCACAGCAAAAGTTGGTACTTTTCATGGTATATTAATATACTATAATACGAAAATTGTTATATAATCTAAACTAGACTATCTTCTTATCGAGTCCTTTATAAGAGTAAAACTTATTTGCATTTAACTCAGGCTAAAACTTTTTTGAAAGTACTAACACAAGACATGCAAACAAGGATGTCTTCAGCTTACTTACAGTAACTTGGTGATATTCCTTTCCCCTTTTTTTTTTTTTGCTGACTCTGCAGTTGATTTTTGTATGCTCACTGGTCACTCAATCTAAGTAGCGGTGACAGCATACTTATCTCTTTAGATTAGTTCATCCTTGTAGCTCTGTAAATATTTTGGTCATGTTTTAGTGTGGAAGATGTGGTAGTGAAAGCTAATATTTGAACTTCATAGCTTTTAGGTATGAGCCTTGGCCTAGTAGATTATCTAAACATGCCAAGCGCATTGTTCACTTTTCTTCTCTTCAAGTCTTGGATTCTTCTTCTGCTTTTTGCCTCTATTTCTTATTGAGGGTGTTTGGCAAAGCTTAAAAAATATATGCTTTAAAAGCAAATTCTTCTCTTATAAATTTAAAATTTTGTTGGAGGAAAATTCAAAACTTGCATAAAAAGGCCACTTTAAAAACTCATTTTTAAATTTCCCTCCAACAAATTTTCAAACTTCTGAGAGAAGAATTTGCTTTTAAGCAAGTTGCATTTTAAGCTTTGCCAAACACCTTCTGTAGCTTGTTTATACAGAAGTAATGGTTTGAGAACAGTGTTGATCCATGTCTCAGAAGGCTGATACATAGATTGCATTGTTTTAGTTCTAAGAGTAATTTCTTAAGCTATGACAGTTGCAGGTGCTCTTTTTTTGTTCGTAATTATTGTTATGTTGGAGGTTACTAGAATAGTGGTGGAACTTTGGAGGAGAACTGAACAATTTGCTCCCTATCAGCAGTATTGTAATCTATATAGTACTGTTCCTCTCTCTTTCTGAACTCTGAGTTTTCTTTTGAGTAATGTTCCACTTAATGGCCTTTAGCTTGGTCTGAACTAATTTTCCAACATCAAATCGAACAATTTACTCAGTCTAGTTTTTTAATAATAAAAATTGTGACTCGAAGTGTGTTTTCTATGCACTTGGAATATGCATTTGCATATCTTTTAACACACATGATTGTACTTAATGCGTTCTGCTTTGGTACTATATTTGCATCTCTTTGGATGAAAGTGGCCTTACAATGATCATAAACCATCTTCAAGTACGAGTCATCCATGAACCTAATAGCTGTTAGTACTTTGGGTTGTAGTTTCTTGGAAGGACTTTAAACTACCTCTCTCCAACCACAATACTATGTTCTTCGATTGTGGTAGAGATATTTGCATTCATGTATTCTTATGGGGAACAGCTATCAAGCCTCTCTCCAACCACAATACTGTGTTTGTGGAATTCCAGTCTTTTGGAGTCCGATAAAACCCAAAACCATGAGGATTTGCATGGACACTGAACAGCACGAATCCTGCATGGATCTGGTCCTCTCCCCCTTCACTTGTGTGAATATCACTATATACATACTGACTTGTGTTTCGTGGTTTGTCTGAACAGAAAAGAAGATTGATGATTCACCAAGGAAAATTGTTTGCTCATGTTCCATACTGTGAAGACTGTAGATTTGAAGAATTATTTATCCTGGCATCAAAGCGTCAGGCACTAGAAACAAAGTCACGAAGGTGCTAGGCATTCCATGTTTGTTTGTCGACGATGATGTGGTCTTATTTTTCAAACGGTTCCATTTCTTCCGAGTTTAAGTTATTTCAAATGCTTGAATAGTTGAATCACTTGTAAAGCTGTATAGACTACCCGTAAAGACAGATCTACAAACAAATTTTAAGGAGAAATACCTGTGTAAAAGCCTATATATTCATGATTAGTTTGTTGCTGGCATGCTATTTATTTCCTTGAGTCTTGAAAGATTATGATTTTTCATGCATTGTGATTCTCACGAGCCTTGTTCCGACAGAGGAAAACATGGATTACTGCTTGCAAGATGCAGTTATAATGTTCTGGCAAGAGAACAAAGCGGGATTGGGTGTCTGTTTGGAATTGCTGGTGTTTGATAATTATTTTTAAAAGGTGATAAATCTATGTAATAACATAAAAATTAATTTTATTAAAGGTGTTTTTAATAAGTTTATAAGGTAAATTGTATTTTTTAATATATAGGTTGCCTTCTAAAAACACATTTTTGTTATTAAAATATATAAAACTTTAATTAAAATCCTTTTAATTATAATAAATTTTTAACAGTGAATTGCTTTGCAAGAAGAAATGTTAGAGCGATCAGAAGGCATCCACTAAGCAAACAAGCTGCAGCCTGCGACTGAGTTTATACACAAGCTTTAATTACCAGATGATGTACTTGGTGGTTTAACAAACAAAATACTTTTTCTCTTTTTTTTTTTTTATTTGGTAGAAAATACTTTTTCCTTATGAGAATGACTAGCACATACTGAAACAGAAGCTTACGAAAACTGACTATCGAGTAGCCGCTGATTGACGTACAAAACGGCAATGTTAGCGAGAGAAATGGGGGGAAAAGGCAAGAAAAGGAGAAGGTGCACAATCTAAATTTTCCTTAAAACCTTTTCAGCTGCTGCAATTGTCTGTTGGACATCTTCAGAAGAATGTGCCAAACTTGTAAATCCAGCCTCAAACTGTGAAGGTGCGAAGTAAACACCTTCCTCCAACATTCCCCTATAGAACCTTGCAAACTTGTCAGCATCACTCTTCTTTGCATCATCAAAGTTATAAACAGGCCCCTCCGTGAAGAAAAACCCAAACATCCCACTGATATACCCTCCACAAATTGCATGTCCAGTTTTCTTTCCAGCATTTATAATGCCTTCAACAAGTTCACCCGTGATCTTATTTAGGTATTCGTAAGTGCCTGGCAACTGCAACCGCTTAAGAGTGTGTATCCCAGCTGTCATTGCTAATGGGTTCCCACTTAAGGTCCCAGCCTGGTACATTGGTCCTGCTGGTGCCACCATCTCCATAATCTCCCTCCTTCCTCCATATGCTCCAACTGGCAGACCCCCACCAATGATCTTTCCTAGGGTTGTTAAATCCGGAGTAATACCAAAATACTCTTGAGCCCCACCATAAGACAAACGGAATCCAGTCATCACTTCATCAAAGATAAGGAGAGCACCATTTTCCTTAGAGATCCGGCATATAGCCTCAAGGAAGTCAGGCTTAGGGGTAATGAAACCAGAGTTTCCAACAGCAGGTTCAAGAATAATTGCAGCAATTTCCCCTTTGTTAGTCTCAAAGATGTCTTCCACAGCTGCAACATCGTTGAATGGGGCGGTAAGAGTTTTGGAGGTAGCTGCCTTTGGGACACCAGGTGAGTCAGGTAAACCAAGGGTTGCGACCCCGCTACCTGCTTTGACAAGGAATGCATCAGCATGACCATGGTAACAACCCTCAAACTTGATGATCATCTCACGGCCAGTAAAGGCACGGGCCAGACGGAGAACACCCATGCATGCTTCTGTACCTGAGTTTACAAAACGAACCATTTCAATGCTTGGGACAGCTGAGATCACCATCTCTGCCAGAGTATTCTCTAGAAGGCAAGGTGCACCAAAGCTGGTTCCTTTCTTCATTGTTTCAGTCAGAGCTGCAAGCACCTGCATGCAAATGTAAATGTCACTCAAAAACCCTCAGTGAGGAACTCTCCAATCAATACAAGCAAAATATAGCCAACATTAGTCGCTATATTTGTTTCATCACTCATTGAAAAGAAAGAATCATACCTCGTCATCTGCATGACCAATTATTGCTGGTCCCCAAGAGCCAACATAGTCGATGTACTCATTGCCATCTATGTCCCACATGTGAGAACCCTTGACAGAATCAATAAGAATAGGTTGTCCACCAACAGATATAAATGCACGGACAGGGGAATTTACACCTCCAGGCATCAAATTCTGAAAAATCAAAAAAGTCATAAAGGAGTCAATAAAACAAAACTTCAAACAAGGTGTGCCACTAAACATAGCAGGAGAAATAGTAAAGACGGGAAGGAGATTTCACCATTCCCTCACATGAATTCCAACCAACCTTACATTTTTTCATTTGCATATATTTCAAATGCTTCTCAAGACATACAATTTCTATACAAGATCAAAACTTCCGGACAGAAGAGAAGAGCCACCCACCCCACTTTTGAATACAGTTGAGCTCTCTCTGATCCCTTTAATTTAAACTTAGAAAACAGAGTCGGTCTTTACCATCTTAATAAAACTCAGCAATTTACTATTAAAATTCAATTCTTTGTTGGCATATCCAAAAGAAAAGAATTTCAAACCGGATTTTACCCCTTGCTTGCACATCAAAAATAAAATCAATTTGAACACTACTACAATCAATCCAAACAGTTCAAACTAGGAAGAAGGAAACCGGAAAAGGGTAAGACAAGAACACCTTGGCGGTATTGAAAGCTTCTTGAGATTTTTCAAGGGTGAAAGTCTTCTTCTGGTCTCCAACAGAGACAACCGATTTGACGCGAACACTGGAGGATCGACAAGGAACTCGCTTAGAAATCTTTGAAAAACATGGAAGCTCTAAGGCAACTCCTACTCGGCTGATTTTAGACGCCATTTTTGCACCCACCTCTTCCTGTCTACCTGCCCTGTTTGAACTTTGAATATAAAGAAACAAGGTAAAACTGGGAGACGGACCCACCGCCGCCAGGATTCAGATTTCGGGTTTTTGTATGGCTGCGATACGGGTCGGGACATTACCGTGATCGAAGGCCGCCTTTTCTGGGTTACACCCTTTGGGCCTTGGCCCGAAGTTTAATGCCACACATACCAGGAAACATTCTCCTTACATCTTACCATTCAATATTCATTCATCATTCAGAACTGAAGAGTCCAAACCAAATCATGGAAACGGCAACGACGTAGGGGAAGCTTTACAGTCGGAGTCGGTGCTGCAGATTCATTGGTTTTACTTTTCCAGAGTAAATTAACTCGAAACTCTTCATATTGTTCCTGAATTCGTTATTGTGAAATTCGTAAAGAATTTTGGTTTTCCAGCTGTTGGTATTCATTTTTGTTCATCATCTTGTTGTCTAAATATCTAACTTTTTATTGTTAATTTCAGCGGAAAAAAAAATGGTAACGACAGCTCTTCTACTTCAGAAGCACCAAAACTCCATTTCCAGTCCGAATTAGACAAGTTTGACAGAGAAAGGACAGAAAGCGACGTGAGAACTGTTGGAATTCGCTGCATATTTTTTCTACCTGACTTAGGGTTCTTTTTTTTTTTTAATCTCTCGTACGTATGCCCCTGATTTTTTTTTTTTTTTATACGGATTGTATCGTTTATTTTGCTGCTTTCAATTATCTCGATAAAGTGTCACCTCTGCGGCTTTAGAAATCAAGTATCACAACCTTAAGAATAGCAAAGAAGTCAGGGGTTTAATTTTCTTCTATGATCTATCACTGTCAGGGTTTGATT
>BPVZ01000116.1:410555-429164 GCA_020521535.1 Rubroshorea leprosula
TAAAAAAAAAAAAAAAACCTTAATATAAACAAGCATTAGTACAATGATTCAGGAAACGACTAATTAGCATTTGTACAAAAATGGTGCAATGAAGCTTTCCACGTAAAAGCCCATGCAAAATTGTTCTAAATGTAGATAAGGTAACTTCTCCCCTTTTTCTTTTTTGATTTGATGACATAACAGGAGAGAATTGTAGTCAACAACAATACCAGTCACAGTCCACTTGAAATATTGATGCTGGTTATTCAATGTAAATGTAAAGAAATAATTTGAAAAAAAATAATTAAAATTTAAAATAATGCCAAGGAAGAAAATCTCTGACCAAATTTTCTTTGGCGTAGAGGAAATGATGAATATGTACCATTTGTCCTCAAATAGTATAAATGCAACGATGCATATGTATTAGTTGTCCCAAATAGTGTAAATGTGCTGTGCAGAGGAATCTGCAATAAATTAATTTTGGTTTTCACATCAGAAGTTGAGTTGGGGACGAATTGAAGAGTCTTGTTCGAGTTCCAAGGTTGGTAGTTGAGGAGTTGAGGATGCCCGCATTCTCCTATCGCATGTTGTATCCCAACCCCACGTTGTACTAACCAAGCTCAGGTTGAATTCAAATTTCAATTAATAACGTACTGTAATAAAGCTTAAAACAAAGTTTATGGGATGAACCGTTCTATTATCAACATTGCACTGAGTTGGACCTCAACCAAGAGACAAGGTCACCGAGATAGACAGACAGATAATTAATTATAAACGTCTCTAGCAAGTGATGATATAATTAATTCCTAAGAGTGCTTACGCCATTATATATGTACATGCTAACAAACTTCTCTAACATCTCCATATATAACTTCTAAGTTCTAAATACTTGAGCTTTGGAATATCTATCAAGATAAACAAACAAAACAAAAAAAAAAAAATGAAAAAAGGATAATCAGCCATGCGGTAGCTTGCACACCATCATTCTAGCTAAGAGCAAATATAGTGTGTGTATATGGTGTACATTACCCAGAGCAAGTGAATAAGTTGGCAAAGAATTCTTTCAATTTAATCAAAGGTGTTAGTTTTAAATTTTGAAACTACAATTCTATTAAAATTTATGAGAGAAAACTTTGTCATCCGTTGATTCCTGTTCAACTTGAATCCAAATTTAAGCAATAACTCAGTAAATTTTCGAATACCAAATGATTCATATAAAAAAATATATATATGATGTACATTTTATGATACGTTTGAAGTTGTCAGTTGTCAGGTTCTTAAGCTCATGCAAATGCTTTCCTTAGATGCAGATACATACAGTTATTTCTTCCCTTCTAGTACGTACTTACCCTTTTCCATTTTTGCTTCCCCTTCGAGTACTTTCTCAAAACTCACCCTTTTCCATTTTTGGTTAGAGGACAGGAGAATTAAACTCTCTCACACATCAACTATCAACATAAATTTTTATTTAATGTACTTGTACTATAGTACATACATACTAGTAGTAAGTAATTATTATTATTTTTTGAACAAATTCACAAGAGTTGGATTCGAACAGTTATATTTGAAAAAGAAAAAATGTATTTATATGTGATTTGATGTCACTGAACCCGAAGTTCAAGTGCAAGTAATTACTACTTTTGTTTGAAAATATAAGTAGTTTGACATTGTTGTGTATAATTGTAACTTAGAAATACTATTTTATAATATATGAATAATAATAAAATTTTTTTATAAAAAATTAATTATATATCATTAATATACTATAAAAATATATAGCTTGGAAATAAGTAAAAAGAAAGTGGAACCAACTTATATAATTTAAAAGCGTGGGGGCGCAAATATCTTTGACTGCAGATATATAATTAATATTCGTTGTCTATGGTACATTGGAAATCTGCACATTTTGTTCCTCATGCCAAAGCTGGGGATGAATTGCCCTCTGCACTGCACCTCGCCCTCCGTACGGCTTGGTATCAAAAACTTGCATTCATGCGTTGTCTTGTTCTATTGGCCGGGGTTTCACTTCTACAGTCCTACTCCTAGCTGTTCCCTCTCGTGCAGGTGGCGCTTTCAAACTCAACTTCTCCCAACTCCTCTCTCCCATGTTTCATTACTTTCTTTTCTATTTTGATAAATACTAGCAGTAGTATTTTTAGCCCTCAGATCAACTTATTTAGCCTATGATCGATATTGAATGGGAGTGCCAAAATTTACACAGATAGATGTTTATGTGAATAATATTTTTTTCAAGAAAAGAACCACGAGGTCCGCAACCTTTGTTTCTCTTGTGTACACTCATGTATAACACTTAAACTAGTTCTTTTGAATAATGATGCCAAAACAAAATAATTAATTCATTTTTCTGTAACTAATTAATTAACCCAACCCATTAATGAAAAATTTTTGGGAAGCATCATTGCTGTTCAAAGCATTGTAATGGACTGAAGGAGTACGTACTACTAGTGCATCAGCTAACTCCACTAGATCTATAATGGCCATTTAAGAGCTGCAGCCTGCAATTTTATAGGCACCAGTCATCACCAATAACTTAAGCTAGCAAGCTAGTAAGTAGTAACAGACAACTCTTACAGAGTGTAACAAAAGCGTGGCACTAGAGAAAGATAATCCTGGAAAACTGTGGGGATTTTTTTGGTGAAAGAAAAGTGTACTTTTCGGGTTGTTGAGAATTAACTGGAGGACAATTATATATATATATGCTCCGCAAATTCTCACGTTTGAAAAGAATTAGATCCTGCACTAATCTCTAATTTCTATCATAAAAAATAAAGTTCTTAAAAGAACATTTTAAGAATTAATTAAAAACTTGAATTTTTTTATTAAAAATTTTAAATTTAAATTTTGAGACTAATGAAAGGATTTAAAACTTTTAAAAATAAAAAAACTATTCATTATTCTATAAACTACTATATAACCATAAAAAAATCAATAAACTACTATATAACCATAAAAAAATCAAATTTCTGAAAGAGGGTTCTTCCCTCCTACTCTTAAACTTGGGTTTTTTTTTTTTTTAATAGGATAGATCAACTTTATAAAATTTTTATCAATAAAAGAAATAAAAAAAATAAAAATTTAAATCTTAATCATACAAATGAAAAAGTATTATCTTACCAACTACTCTACAACTCGTTTTTTATTAGGTCTTGTTTGGCTGGTTATTCTATAACCTTTCTTAGCTACGGCTTAGCAGTTGAAGATGTACTCTAAATATCAAAATGTGTCGGTCTTTGAAGATAAGATAAATGGAAGTGAACTGTCTCCCGATTCCCATGTGTTCTACTTTTACAAGCCAATGTGATTTTTTCACCAATTTGTCTTCTATCGTACTAAGGTTCACTTTTCCAGATACTTCTACTTTCATGTGATTATAAACCACCAACCTGAATCTTAAATTAGTTACAAAATTTAGCTCTCGCTTTGTCTTCTGGTAATTTTCAACACCATAAAGGATGCTGAAAAAACAGAGATTTTGTAGCCCTCGCTTTGTCTTCTGATAATTTACAACACCATAAAGGATCGGAAAAGAGAGAGAGAGAGAGAGCGATTGGGAAAGTGAAGCACTTAATGTCTTTCTCCGCAGAGGGGATCAGTTCACCTCAAACCCTTGATACAAGCGAGTTTTCTCATGAGTTTGGACCCGGATTAACAAAATTTCTTTAACTAATCTAAATAAAAATTAAAATAAAAAGAAGAAATAATATTAATGTACTATGTACAACATGATGTAATTCAATAATGAAAAACATGCAATTTCATACAAAATTGTTAATCTTCTTGCTCCTTTCCGGTTTCAATGGACTCTGTCACCTCTTCTTTAATCTTATTGAAGGAGCATAGATCTGTTTTATCCTCCTGTTCCATTGGGGTTGTCCGCTTCAGCTTTTGAAGCTCATTATCTTTTTCTTCCAGCTTCTCCTGGTAGTAGTAGTGCCTGCAAGAACAAATCCTCTAATTATAAATATGTCACACTCATTCCGCCCGCAAAGGAATTGTTGGTATTCGAACACATTCAATTCCAGACCACTTCTACAGAATCGCGGGTGAAATGTATCAGAGCCCTGAGCCAATATGTTCTGCTTCAGTACTAAAGAGACCAAATAAAGAATTATCACAAAGTACAATTAGCAGTATGGACAGATATACTTGCATATGATCTTTCAACCAAATGGTAGATAAAATTCCTGATCATCCCTTGGTTTATTAACATTTGCAATGACATGGTAGTCAAATAAATCAATAAGACTGATTGTAATTGGGATTATCGTACTCAAAATGGCTGTTGAAGCGGTTGTTTTGAGGGGCAATTTATGAAAGCGTAGTTAATCCGGATGTGGTATTCAAAATCACTATTCAAGCTTTTTTTTTTTTAACAGAAAAATATAGTATTTATTAATATAATGGAGTACAAGAGGTACCCCAAACCCATAAATATCAAAACTTGAAAAGCATCATATTACATGGAATAGCCCTTCTGTTTAGTGTCGACCCCTGAATTAAGTGTCAACATCGTGTCTGTGTCGGAGTTTTGAATGCTTACTATATGGTGTTGATACCTATATTATGTATCGAGACTATACCCATGTCGGATTTCTATCCTCTTTTGCAGTTTCTTCATATGTCACTGTTTTAATCCTCAAAAACTTCCCACTTGTCAAACCCACTGGCAGGCAAAGTCATTGAGCATGCATTGACTAGAGCTTAAATAACCCAATATGTCAAGGACAACATTATAGTCAAATAACTGCTCAATGAAGCCTTCATGAATCCAATGTACTTTTCAAACAATTAACAGGATTAATTAGCCAACCCGTCAAATTGAAGGCATACATGTCCTTTGTTGCTTTAATCCATAGGAAGGATCTCATTTGGATGAGTTCGAATAGTTTCCCCAGATTTATCTCCTTATCCTCTTTGTTGTGAAAGATCTTCTGATTTCTAGCAATCCACATGGACCACACAATAGTTTTCCAAATACAATCCATGCCTTCTCTGATGTTTGATCCTTTGATGCCCTTCCCAATGAGTTGGAAAGTATTCCAGCAATCCCTATTCATCATGATGTTGGTCCCCCACCATTTTGAGCAAGCCATCCACACCCATCTTACAATTTTGCAGTTCAAGAACAAGTGAGTAGAATCCTTCTCTTCTTCTTCATTACATAGGGCACACTTAGCTTTTGTCATGTCTTTAATGACCCCTCTTCTTAGCAAATTAACCTTGGTTGGTATTCTATCTAGTAGTAATTGCCAATTGAAAGCTAAAATCTTACTAGGGAGACTGGGGTTCCATATCCTTTGGTAAGTCTTAGCTTCATTCACTTCCCCCTATTCCAATGTTAGAAAAGAATAAGCAGTTTTGGTTGAATATTGGCTTCTCTTGTCGTAAATCCACTCCCATCTGTCAGGGTCACCTTCCGATATTTTCTCATGTTCTATCATCTTTTGAAGTTCCATGACTTCGGCATCTTCCCACTCATACAAATTCCTTCTCCACTTTAAGTTCCATTTCCATAAGCCATTGCTAGCCTTGCCCATCTGATAGCACTTGTTCTCTTTACCTACTGATAACAAATATAATCTTGGAAACCTATTACACCTTTCCCCACACCAATGATCCCATCAAAAGCTAAGCCTTTTCCTTCCCCCATCCTTATTCTAACACCCTCTGTCAACCACCATCCTCTCTCCCCATCCAAAGAATCAAGACAACACACATCCCTCCACCAAATTGAGCCAACTCCTCTATTCCCTTTAACCCAATCTAGCCAGTGATTTTCTCCCTCACCATATCTTTCCTTAACTACATTCTTCCATAATCCCTCTTTGATTTTTGCCAACCGTCCCCACCATTTGCCCATAAGAGCCAAATTAAACTTCCTCAAGTCCTTCACTCCTAGCCCTCCTTCCTCTTTTTTGTCACATATCTTCTCCCATTTAACCCAATTGATCTTTCTCTCATCTCCCCCTCCACCCCATAAAAAAATTTTGCGAATTTTATCAATAGAAAGAAGAATACCTTTCGAGATTAACTAGATGGACATCAGGAACACAAGTAGACTAGACAACACTGAATTGATTAGCATGATGCAACCTCCAAAAGACAGATGCCTACCCTTCCAGCTAGCAAGCTTCTTTTTGAAGGATTAACCATTAGATCCCACATTGCTGTTCTTCTATGATTCCCTCCAAAAGGAATTCCTAGATATTTAAATGGGAAAACTCCTTGTGTACAACACAACCTATAAGCCATTTTTGCTGTCCAATTTTCTTCAACTCCCACCCCCATTAGCTGACTTGTTGTGAAGTTAATCTTTAGTCCTGAAGCCAACTCAAAGGTTCTCATAATCCCTTTGACCACCCTTATGTTTTCCTCAGATGCCTCCCCAAAGAATAGAGTGTCGTCAACAAATTGTAAGTGTGTGATCAGTATATTTCCATTACCCATCGTGACACCCTTATATAGTTCCTTTTCCACTGTTCAAGCTATTATTTTTGAAAGGCAATTTATGAGAGCATAATCTAATAAATATTGCAGTAACATGGAATAAAAAAGCCCTAAATCATGCGCCCAAGATCAAAGGGCTTTCTTTTAACATTCCGTTCCAGCCTAACCAAAAAATAAATGAATAAATAAATAAATATTGAGATTGAGAGGGAGCGACAAGAAGATAGAGAAACCGTTTCATTAGATCTTTCCAAATCATTTGCTAATCCCTCCATATTTTTGTATAATGCTGCACGAAAATTACATAAAAATTATCAGAATTGTATAAATGAGAGATCTTCAAACCATGTTTACCTTGAAATTAAAATATTGTGAAAGGACTTCTTCTAGTTGATACTTGAGACAGATGGCGAGCTTGCTCGAGGATGGCCTTGTTTTTATGGTTGGACATTTAGTGTCCATGAGAGATGCTACTTTGTCCTCCCATCATAAATACAATAGAGATAATTCATAAATTCTTGGATAAATATTTGACAATGAACAATAAACTTGTTAACAACTTAGAATGGAATTTTCTCACCCTCAACCATAATTACTTCATTAGACATTCCCCTCACCTCTCCCCCCCCCCCCCAAATGCAAATGTAAGTACTACTTGCAGAACAACAACGTTACGATGAGGTCAGGAATAAAGCTGCAACATAAGACCAACCCTCAAATCCCCTTAGTTCTACATTTTGTGAATTTTGTAAAGCAAGTCTCATAGCTAATTCATGAATTTGCAAATTAGCAAACAGTTCAACAAAAATTATATCAACAACTTCCACATGATGCTTATAAGAGTCTTGTATGATGTTTAAAGGAATAAGTGCAAGAAAGCAAAGATAATTTTAAAACTTTCATCCAGTCATGGATATTTGTTATTTATACTCAATCCAACTAATAGTCCCAACTATTGGGATTAGGCCCAACACCCACTTCGAGCCACATGCAACAGCCCAATTATACACCCACTGGCCCAGGATGAGGAGACATGCCCACGTGGGCAATAACACGTGGACCAATCGGGTGAATACATGTTTGAGCTCATGTCGGCACTGGGGGCTATAAATACCCCCCAACTACCTCCATGCAAGGCATTAACTCTTCTACGTCTCTCTCTCTGCAATTACTCTTTAACAGCCTCTCTCTCTAGAATATTAAGTATTACTGACTTGAGCGTTGGAGTGTTTTTCCCGAAGAAACATCCTCGGGAATTTCAGGTGTGGAAGTAGTTGAAGACTTCAACAGCGTTGGATCGTGAAGCTGCCCAAACACCAACATTGTAAATTCATACTCAACAGTAAAAGACATGTCTAATCTATTTAACAAATTTGGGATGCCCACAGTCAAATATTCGGGATCATATGTATTGTTGAAATTTCAATTTCACTTAAAAAACCCAACTTTTGTATCAGCACATACATGTGCTTGCATGCATGTGTATCACCACATATTATAATAGAAACTATAGTTGCAATACCTTTCCCTCAGAAGCTTGATTACCAATTTCCTCATTTTCCTCCTGCAAGGTTCTCCATTTTGCCATGAGCATCTTCTCCATCTTACTTTGTGGAGTAAAATTAACGGCAGCAATGTTATCCTACAATTCTTTCACCTTCTTGTCCTTCTCCTCAACCAAATTCTAGATTATTCCCGTGTAAAAAGAAAAATTAAAAATAAAGAACTGGGAAGGAAGATTGGAGTTGAAATAAGGAACAATGAGTAGGAAATTGTGAAAGTGGTGCATCAATTCAAAGATAGGGATGAAGCTAGTGGATCTCACAACTGAGAAGGCTTGGCTTTAGGTTTGTGGGTTTGTTGTTAAGCATGAAGATTATTTCCTATAATGTTAGGGGCTTGAACGTGTGTTGAAGAAAAAAGATGTGGGGAGTTTGGTATTAAAAGAGAAGGTCGACATGGTGTTTTTACAAGAAACGAAATTGAAGGGGGCTCAATATATGGATCGTCGGGCAATTTGGGGTGAAGATGATTTTGATTGGGAGGCAAAGCAAGCAATAGGCAAATCAGGGGGCTGCTATGTGTGTGGCACAAAGTTGCATTTGTAAAAGAGTCTACTGTTTTGTGTGAAAGGGCTCTGGGGACCAAATAAAATCTCTTGTTCATTCATCAATGTTTATGTCCCATGCAACTTGCAAGAGAAGCTGCAAATATGGAATGAGTTGAAAGGTGTAATATCAACCACTAGGGGCTGAATATGTGTAGTAGGTGACTTCAATGTAGTCTTGAATTCAAGCAAGAGGGTGGGGAGGTTAGATTGTTCAAGAGAAATAATAGCCTTTAACAAGTTTTACTAGATGCAGGTTTGGTTGATTTACAATTGATTAGGAGAAAATTTACGTGCTACAAACGTGATGGGTCTGCCATGAGTACACTTGATAGATTTTTGGTGAATTCTAAATTCTTGGATCAATGGAATGATTGTTGCCAGGTGAGCCTTCAAAGATTAGTTTCATATCATTTTCCAGTGATGTTTAAAACAATTAATATGGATTGGGGGCCTTAGCATTTTCGATCTCTAAATGGATGGCTTGAATTTTTTGGATTTAAAGAAGTCATTAAGGAGCAATGGGAGACAACGGGTAGGGAAGGGTGGGGAGGCTTTAAATGTAAGGAAAAATCTAAGAAGTTGAAATCCTTTCTCAAGAACTAGAACAGAGGGGTGTTTGGTAGTATAGACAAACAAATATAGGAAGTAAAGGTAAATAGACATGATCGATTTGAAAGGAGAGGATTAAGAGCTAGATGATTTTGAGGTGCTAGCAAGGAGGGAGGGAGTGATTGAGTTATGGTGAGCTTTGAGGAAAAAAGAATGCTTATGGAGACTGAAATTGAGAGCTAATTGGGTAAAGCCAGGAAATGCAAATACAAAATTTTTTTCATAGATATACAACTTTCAAGACGAAAAGAAATGTTATTCAAGGCTTTGGAAAGATGGCACATAGGAGGATGATCCGAAGGTGGTGAAGAAGGAAATATTGGATCACTTCCAGAGATAATTTTCAAAAGAGAAATGGAGGAGGCCCATTCTAGGCAATCTAATTTCAAGAAATTTCTCCCATGGATAAAGAAAGATTGGAGGTAGAGTGGACAATTCAAGAAGTGAGGGTAGCTGTGGCTGAATGCTGCAGTAAAAACTCCCCAGGACTTGACGGGTTCAATTTCAAATTCATCAAATTTGCTTCGGAGATTATAAAGGAGGAAAATGCAGTTTATGCAGGAGTTTCATAAAAATGGTAAGTTGGTGAAAGGCATCAATTCCAGCTTATTGTTTTTATCCCAAAGGTGGAAAATCCAACGGAGCTAAAAGATTTTCGGCCCATTAGCCTTATTAGCAGCATTTATAAGATATTGGCTAAGGTTTTAGCAAGTAAATTAAAATCTATTCTGCACAATTTGATTAGTGAGAATCAATCAGTTTTTGTCGGGGGAGGCAAATTGTTGATGGCAGTCTTATTCTGAATAAGATTGTGAAGGAGACCAGGAGGAAGAAGCAAGACAAGTTTATCCTTAAAGCAGGCTTTGAGAAAGCATATGATTGTGTGAATTGAGATTTCTTGAATGATATGATGGAGAAGAGTGGTTTTGAGGATAGATGGAGGAAGTGGATAATGGAGTGCATTTCAATTGCAGCAATCTCTGTATTAGTTAATGGAAGTCCTACAAAGAAGTTTAGACTAGAGAGAGGATTAAGATAGGGTGACCCACTTTCACCCTTTTTCTTTTTGCTGCTGATACAAGGATTACACTATTTGATTGCCAAAGCTGTTGAGTCGGGTTTGCTTAAGGGTATGCACGTTGGGAATGGTAACTTAGCTATTTCACACCTCCAATTTCCTGATGACACAGTGATTCATTGCAAGACTAAATTGGATCATGTATGGATAGTGAAAGGGATTCTAAGGTGGTTTGAGTTGACGTCTGGACTGAAAATTAATTTTAAAAAAAGTAGCATCTTTGGGGTGCATATGTTGAACAAGGTCGTAAAAGGCAGCAGCTTTTTTGAATGTAAGAAGGGCATTCCTTTTTAAGTATCTCGATATGCTTGTGGGTGATGATCCTAGAAAAAGGAAGATGTGGATGCCGATTGTAGAAAAGTTTCAGAAAAGACTATCAGGATGGCAATCGAGATCCCTATCTTTCGGTGGCCGGCTTACCCTTTTGAAATCAGTCCTTTCTTCTCTTCCTTTGTATTATTTTTCTATCTTTAAAGTCGCAGCTGGATGGTCAAATAACAAATAAACCAAGGGCTTGCTTGCTGACATTAGAAATTGGGCCTAAAGATCATTTTGGGGCAGGGTATGTCGGACCATTGACGGGGCTATTTATAGACTGGGGGGGTCGTGGCCCCCCCTGGCCTTTTGAAAAACTTTAAAATTAGTCCACAAAATTTTTATGTTATGATTTAATCCTTAATTGTTATTTTATATATTTTATTATCTTAATTTTTTTAAAAATAACTACCATTAGTTTTTTTTATAATATTTGTTCTTACATTTATAATTGAATATTAAACATGACAATTAGTGAATCTTGAAGATGATTCATTAAATATTACTCCCCAGGCCTCAAAATAACTGATGTTTTAATGGTTCTTTTTATTTTTTTAAGGGAGAATAATATATTTTCTTTAAGTCTATTATTATCACATAAATTATAATTTTTTAAATAATTAATTATAGTGTTTAGAAACATCATTTATAAACTAATTTTAATTTATTAAATAATAAATATTAATTATTAACAAGTAAAAATATTCTTAACAATTAAATCAGTCAAACCTAATAATTTTGAAGACAGAATTAGAAAAAAAAAAAAAAATAGTGTAGCCCTGACGTTTTCTCGAGTGGCGGTAACCGTGCCCATTGTTGTACTTTTACAGACCAACGTGACCTTTTTCACCAATTTGTCTTCAGTTGCAGAAAGCTTCACTCCTAGATACCCTACATTTTTATGATTGTTAATCACCTACCTCAACCATAAATTAGTTCTGTAATTACAAAATTCACCCGATGCATTGTCTTCTAAAGACATAACATAGAAGGCTAAAGGACAAAAAGGAATTGGGAAGGCAAGAAAACACAATGCCCTTCACCACAGAAGGGATCGGTTAACCTCAACCTGGTACACTCAAGTTTTCTCAGGAGCTTGGACCCGGATTAACAAAAGTTTCTTTAACTAATGTTAAAGAAAAAAAGAAATGAAGAAACATTATTAATGTACAATGTACAATGTATAATATGAGGGAATTCAACAAATGAAAAACGATGTCCTACAAAATCGTTAATCTTCTTGCTCCTTTCTGTCTTCAATGGATTCTGTCACGTCTTCTTTAACCTTATTGTTGGAGGATAAATCTGTTTTATCCTCCTTTTCCATCGGTGTTGTCTGCTTCAGCTTTTGGAGCTCATTATCTTTTTCTTCCAGCTTCTCTTGCAGTAGTAGTGCCTGCAACAACAAATCCTCTAATTATAAAAATATCGTAATCATACCATTAGCTAAGGAATTGTTGGCACTCGGAACCATGGTTTTAAAACCCGGCCCGGCCCGGCCGGTTGAACCGGTTGAACCGGACCCGGACTTAAAAACGGGCCGGTTTCATGCACTGGCCCGTTTTGCAAATTGGCCCGTGTTAGCCCGCCAGACTCGTTGGACCCGCTCCAAATGCCCAGCCCGTCCCACCCGCCGGGCAGAATAATTGATGCGTTGATTAACCCTTTTTTTTTATGTAATTTACTTATTTTACTTTTTTTTAATGATATTATATTTAAAAATCTTAAATTTAAACTAAAATTAAATTTAAAAAACCCAATCAAAAGTAACATTTTGTAAAAACACATGGAAAAAATAGAATTAGAAAGTAGAAGAAACACATCATCCACCGGCCATCCCTCTCCCTCATCCCTGCTCCATCTCCGTGCCATGACTCCATCGGCATCTCACCACACCAATCACCGCCTCATCACCTCCGACAAAGCAACCTGATCTCTGCACCACTTCCGTCAAGATCTCACCACCAGTCACCGCCTCATCTAGTCATCTTCACCGCTGAACAGAAGCAACTAAGCAACCCGATTTCCCTGCACCTTCGTCGGCAGCTCACCATTGCTCCACTTCCGTTGACAGCTCCTAATAAAGCTCACAGCCCCACTACTCATCTTCCTCTCCTTCACCGGACCAAACAGAAGCAACAAAGCATAACAAATCGTCCCTGATTTTGCCCAGATCTCGGCAGCTCCGCCACTCATCTTCCTCTCCTTCACCGGATCAAACAGAAGCGACAAAGCATAACAAATCGTCCCTGATTTTGCTCAGATCTCGACAGCTCCGCCACTCATCTTGCCCTCCTTCACCAGACCAAACTGATTTTGCCCCCTTTCATTACTGAACAGAAGCCGCAGAAAATGTGAAAAAATGTAAAAAAAAAAATGTCTTTAGTCAACCGGTTGAACCGGTCGGGTGAACCGATTTAACCGGTTGAACCAGACCCGCTGGCCAAAACGGGTCAACCACCGGGCCGGGTTCAAAAACATTGCTCGGAACACATTTGATTCCAGACCGCTTCTACAGAGATACTGATGCAATGTATCAGAGCCATGTAGCAATATATTCTGTTTCACTACTAAAGACACCAGATAAAGAATTATCACAAAGTACAATTAGCAGTGTGGTACAGATATAATTGCATAGCTGTTTCAACTAAATGGTAGATAAAATTCAAGATCGTCCTTTGGCTTATTAGCATTTGCAATGACACAGTAGTTAAACAAATCAACTACAAGGAAATCGGTTTCTAGAGGTACAACAATACAAGACTGATAGTTAATTGGGATGTAGCATTCAAAATGGCTGTTGAGGCTATTAATTTTAAAGGGCAATTTATGACAGCATAGGTAATTGGGATGTAGTATTCGCAATGGCTGTTGAAGCTACTATTTTTAAAGGGCAACTCATAAGAGCATAACCTAATATTGCAGCCACGCAGAATACCAAAAGCGCCAAATCATGCGCCCAAGATCAAAGGGCTCTATTTTCATTTATGTTCCAGCTTAACAAATAAATAAATAAATACTGAGACTGAGAGGGAGTGAAAAGAAGAGAGAAACCGTTTCATTTGATCTTTCGAGATCATTTGCCAATCCCTCCATTTTTTTGTATAATGCTGCAGAAAAATAACACAAAAAGATTAGAATTGTATAAATGAAATGAGAGATCTTCAAACCATGTACAATTTGAAATTAAAATACTGCAAAAGGACTTGTTCTAATTGACACTTGACACAGATGGCAAACTTGCTCAAGGATGCCCTTAATTATATGGTTGGACATTTAGTGCCCATGAGAAATGCTACTTGGTCCTCCCATCATAAATACAATAAAGATAACTCATAAATTCTGGATAAATATCTGATAATGAATGGAAAACTTGTTAACAACTTCGAATGGAATTTTCTCACCCTCACCCTCACCCTCACCCTCACCCTCAACCACAAACACTTCATTAGAAATTCCCTTCACCTCCCCACTAAAAATGCATAAATACTACTTGCTGAACAACAACATTAAGATGAGGTTTGTGAAACCAGAAATAACGATGCAACATAAGACCAACCTTCAAATTGACCCCTTAGTTCTGCATTTTGTGACTTCTGTAAAGCAAGTCTCATAGCTAATTCATGCATCTGCAGATTAGCAAACAGTTCAAGAAAAGAATATATCAGCAACTTCCACATGATGTTTAAGAGTCTTGTATAATGTTTGAAAGAGTCAGTACAAGAAAGCAGAAATGATTTTAAAACTTTCATCCAGTCATGGATATTTTTTATTTACACTCTCATCCAACCCAACTGACAGTCCCAACATGGTAAAGTAATACTCAGCCGTAAAAGATATGTCTAATCTATTTCTCAGATTTAGGATGCCAAAAGTCCACCGTCAAATATTCAGATCACATGTGCTGTTGACATTTCAAGTTTTACATAAAAAACCCAAACTTTTATGTCAGCACATACATGTGCTTGCTTGCATACGTATCACTACAGATAATAATAGAAAATATAGTTGCAATACCTTTCCCTCAGAAGCTTGATTACCAATTTCCTCATTTTCCTCCTGCAAGGTTCTACATTTTGCCATGAGCATCTTCCCCATCTTGCTTTGTGGAGTAAAATTAACAGCAGAAATATTATCCTGCAGTTCTTTCACCTTCTTGTCCTTCTCCTCAACTAAATTCTAGATTAATCCCATGTAAAAAGAAAAATTGAAAATAAACAACTAATTTATAGGCAAGGTTAATAAAAGGACAGGTCAAACTAAAACATTCAACCTAAATTAAATGCTGATTCTCAATTTATTATCTTAGAAGTTAGATTCATAATTCCCAAAATTGTAAAACACACCATTCACCCCCCTCCACCCCTCAAAACAATAATAATAATAATTGATTAAATTAAGGAAAGATCCAAGATGGAGTTCATGCCCAAACCTTCAAACGTGTAAATTCTTCATGGATTGCTGGATCCAGCAGTAGCCTTCTGGCCTGTCAAGTTAAACACACCTTAAAAATTGAGCTTCCTAAAAGACACATACATCTATATTTAATATATGAGAGAGTTAGTGTAACTTGACTCACAAATCAAGTATTTAAAGTTGGAGAATAAGAACTCTCCTAAGCTCTTGATGGAACTTACAAGATGCATGATTATTTAGTGTACTCATAGGTTGATCATAGACTAAAGAACTCAACAAGAGAGCTGTTTAGTTTTAAAGCATATTTAGCTATTGTCAGGACATAGCAGCAATAAGTTATCAATAAGATGAAACTTCCATTTGAAATACAGGAAGAAAATATATAGTGAAATTTATATTTAAGGACAGAACCACTTTAATCAGACTCAAGAAAAGATTACCCTGGCACAATTTTTTTTTTCTTCTTAAAAAAAGGCCATTGGTACCACTACTCATATGGCTTCTATTAATGTTAAATTTCTTCAAATATACAGTTATTTATTACATACAATCTATGACTTGCCAGATCCACATGAGATAAATAACATGCTAGAACCATCTAGACTTTAACATCGAAAACTAATTCTACCAAGGTATTATCATTCAGAATACCTGCATTGATGGTGGCTTTAGTTGTGCTTTCAAGTCACGAACTGCAGACTGGAAATGAACAAGATTTGGTCTTAGAGATGATGATGTTGGATGATTAAAGCAATCAATGTAGTCAGTAAACAAGGCATTATCCATAACCCTTTCTAAGAATGAATAAGTGCATAAGATTCACTAATATCATATCAAATAAAGAGAAAATGAAGGTGCAATTGAAAATTCTAACTTTGCTTTACATTACAAAACCTATCTGAGTGGGCGACTACATCCTATGCCTCCGACCAAAACCATACAGATCACTTGGTGCAATCTCATCCTTCCCATACCCACGTTTTAAAGTAAGCTTAAATTAAATTAGAGTATTATCTGAGAATATGAGCGCTTTCTCAACAGCATGAGTTTTTAAGACTCAAGTCGATATAGTTGTTAATGAGGTAATGCTAAAACTGGGGATATAAAGTTTAATATTGGTTGAACAGTTCAAGGAACTAAGGAAGTGAGATCAAATTCCACTCCCACCTTATTTTTCCAGAACAATTATGATTTTTGGGGAGATGGAATCAAAACCAGCCCATGGGGGGTGAACCTACCAACTGGCCTATGAGACCAGGTGCAATGCCAATCCACTTGGAAAGGAAGCTAGCTAGAAAGAAATATTTCTCAAATCTGAAGAACTACTAAAGGTGCATAGCTAACAACAGTAAATTTTAACAACCCTGCAACTTCCTCAAGGAACCAACAGAAGTTTCATAGGGTTGTCATTTGAGTAGACCTACCCCATTGATCAATTTATGCTCATAAAGACAAAAGAAAGATTAAGCACTTCAGCAAGAAAAATAATTGGACTATAATACCTCACAAGATACATTTTTTTATGCTCCTTTCAAGTTATTTACTTAATTGCTAAAGCAAATTAATATTCTTTTTTGCTCATGCTTTCAGAAGAAATCTTTTCCTTCAAATTTTTTCATCTGATTAAATATTGTTTTCAGCAGAAAATAAGGTTCACTTGACTTCTCTTACATATTCCCACCAAAAAGAATATGAGATGACATATCTCTCAAGTAAATATTTCTCACCTTCAGCTCTGCTATTTCTTGTTCACGTTTTGCAAATGTAACAATGAATGCAGCTTCCTTTTTCTTTGCTTTCTCCAGCTGAAAATAAGAATAAAGCTGGATGAAATCCTGCAGCAAAGATAGTGCGGAAAAGGCAACATTAAACCTGCTTATGTCTAAAAAATCTCTAACCTGTTCTTTCAATGACTCCTCCGAAGATTTCAGAGTTTGAAGAAAATCAATAACCAATTTGGGTTCTACAAAGAATAGTAGATATTAATTGCTCTGTAAGAAAAGGACAGATCATAAATGCATGCTGAAAACGGTACCCAATACAATTCATGTCTGAATATACATGATAAAATATGAAACAAAGCAAAGTAAAGACTAACCAGGAGTTCTCCCAGGTGGTATGAAGGGTAAATTTTGAAATGAAGAATGCCATATCTGAATCTCAGATTTTGTAGCTTCAAGCCCCATCTAGATAACATAACCATATAATTCAATAATAAGGTTTTGCAAGTTCAGTAGAAAAAGAAAAACCAAGGATAAATACAGAACTTAAACCATAGTTGTTTTAGAAGCTCAAGCTGGTAAAACCAAATTCTTGAACCAAAATTGAAAGAGATAAAGGTTGGGCAAAACAAAGACAAAATGGTAAAGCACCCACAAATATCTCCCATGGAGGAAAACCAAATAAGTTGTTTGAACAAGATAACTGATAATTGAGACAAATCCTTCAAATACCACTATACAACAATATTCTGTGTGAAAACTTTTCCATTACTTTCTGAATCATAGTTCTTACTTGTTATCCTTAAAATCAGAGTCTATGTCTTAACAGAAAGGTCTTATAAAAAAATTATAAAAAAAAAAAAAAGTGCCATTGCACTACTTGCGTAAGTTGATCCCAACTCTTGCACCATATATAGATATCAAAGAGCAATAAAAACAGACTGAAAAACTAAATAGATGACTACATACCTGACAGGTCATAAGTTCATCCTTGCAGCTCTGGAGACTGCCAAAAGGGAAAAAAGAAAATCCCAGTAGAAGTAATACATAAGTCTCCCATAAAATTGAAACGAAACAGGCATGATCACAATAAGCAAGCAGGCCATATATCATTAAAAATACCTGCCACGGAGAGTCAAAATCGTCACTGTTGCACCACCAGGAGCAGTTTCTTCCATTTTAGAGTTACCCTGCAAAATGGACAAAGGAAATCTTCTCTCTTCAGATATAAAGACTTCAAATTCACAAAGGAAGCTAATCATGGAACAAAAGAACTCTGAATTTGAAGCCACATTACACATGAAACTTAAAGACCACAGAACAAACATTGTAACTTGATTCATGATAAGAACTCTCCAATCTGAGCAAGAACCTAAAACAAACAAACGACGCTAAAAAAAGAACCTTTTTCAAACAGAAAACAGTATTGCTATTGATCCCACAAAGACAATTCAAACTAGTTTAAGTAATAGTTAGTCATGTATTTGCATAGATTCAACATGAAATATGTACAAAATGAGACATGACTCATATGATGATTGGAGAGGATATAACAAACTTTGAGAAAAACACAAAACCATAATGTGTCCCTTTTTAAGTTAGTTGCAAAACATAATTACAAAATAGTTAAATAAAAATACCCTTTTGGAGCCAAAAATATCGTCCTCATCATCCTCAAAACTTCTTTTACCATCTGAATAATTATCAAAAGTAAATAAACATTAAAAACCTTTAAAAAAAAATACTATGATTGAATGAGTGTTTGGTTGCAGAGAAAGCAAAAAAATCAACCCGAACCCCTGCCAGTGCCAGTGCCACTCCTACTCCCGGGAAAATCGCCGCCGAAATCATCCTCCTGCGTTTCAAAACGTCGCAGAAGGCCTAAGATTATACCGAAAAACAAAAGAAGTGTA
>BPVZ01000116.1:449191-478838 GCA_020521535.1 Rubroshorea leprosula
TCAAGTATTGGATATGATGGTTATAGTTATATATATATATATATATAAATGAATCCAATTAACAAATTAATAATTTTTTCTTGTGTCTACTTATAAAATTATGTTCCACTTCTATCTCTTAAGAGTAATAAGATTCCGTTTAATCCTGATTGTAAAGACATTTAGTAATATGTGAGTATACTTTTAAACATCAAACTAAAATACTTCATAATATCATTTCAAATTAGACATAGTTGCTTAACGACATTAGAATTTTGCGAATATAATGATTATATTCTAATTTTATGCTTAATTTTGCAATATAATGTCATGAAACTAGAAAGTATGCTTTCTTTTCTTCAAGTAGAGAAGAATATAATGAAGGAAGATTTTATAATGTTGTGTTTGTACATATTTTGATATATATATATATATATATATAAATTTGTATTTGTGTAAATAGATGTATTTGACTATGTTTTTATGTGAATGAACTTGTGTTTGTGTTTCAACTTATGTGTTTTGTTATAATTATAAACTCATGTATTTTTTAATGTATGTATACTATGTATGAACTGAAGTATTTGTTTTGAAAAATGTTTAATTATCTTTTAATTTGTATCAAAGGTTATAATATTCAATGGGTATATAAGTATACATATATTTAAAGAGTTGGGTAATGAATATGAATTTACAATACATAAATGACTATTGTGTATCAAAAACTTGTACCTATTATGATTCAAATCAAGTATCAAAATCGCACCTAAGCCTTACGACCCAATGGCTATAAACCATTTAGTAAGGTGCATCCCTGACCCAATGACTAGGTTTTGAACCCTCCACCCTGCAATTGTGAACCTGTTCAAAAAAAAAAAATCAAGTATCAAAATCTTGCTCATACAAATACTTGCTCACCCCTTGTTCATTGGGCCTCTCTTTTCATTTGGGTTGACCGTTGGGCCAATGGGTTAGGCCTGTCTCTTCCTTTCATTTCCATTTTTTTTTTTAAAAAAAAGAAGACGACTTATGTTATTATACCTCTGAATATGTACACTTTGGTCAATTAAGACCTCATTTAATCTTTTGAGTCAAATAAGCCCCAACATATCAAGGGTCTTATTTGACCAAAAACATTCGTTAGGGAATCAGTTGATTGATACGTGAAACTTAAGAGGCTAATTTATAATTTTTCGGTTTCTTTTATTTACATCCTGCTCCATACAAAATGATTCGGAGATCGATTTCGACGGCGCCGAATTGCAGAGGCTTGCTCTTCAAGTTCAATTACGAAGAGAGCGTCGCCGGAGTTGCAAAATTGTTTCTTTTCAAGAAAGGAGAAAAATGGATATTAAGATTGGAGGTTCCATTCAGAAGATTAATGGTAAAGAACTGAGCTATCGCGATTTTGCCGAGAGATACTTGGCCAAAAACGAGCCGGTGGTACTTACAGGTCTCATGGATGATTGGCAAGCTTGCAAAGACTGGGTTACCCATGATGGAAAACCTAACCTCCGTTTCTTCTCCACCCACTTCGCCAAATCCAAAGTTGAGGTACTTACTCCTTCTGAATCCGACTCCCTATTGTTTTAAGACTAGAATGATGTCAGATTCACTTGCTTCAGCTTCTTTTGGAATGTGGGTTTGGGTTATTTCCCTTTGTTCTGTTGCATTTGTTCATTAGTTCACATTGATGGTTCAATTTTTTGGGTCCTTTGGGTGTTGCTTAATAGGTTGCAGAGTGTGGGACTAGAGAATTAACAGATCAGAAGAGGGTAGAAATGTCTGTCTCAGAGTTTGTTGACCATTGGCTTGAGGATTCCATGGACAATCACGTGGGTAAAGAGAAGTCCTTGCTGTATTTAAAGGACTGGCATTTTGTAAAGGTAGCTTCTTGTTCTGTTTCAAAGTTATTCCTCTCTCAGTTTACATTTATCTTTCCAATTTGTTGCCCCACAGTGAGTTCTGTTTTGAGTTGGAGAGCTTATTTACCCATAATAAAAGGAAAAAAAAAAAAAAAAACATTTTTGAGTTTCTGCTTCTGCTTGCTAGTTAAGATGGGACCTTGATGGCTTCTTTGAAGTTTGTCTTTCGTTGATTTGCATCTCCTTGCATCTTTGTCTGCTGTGGTGACTGGTACATATGCCAGAAGCCTAGGATATTAGTGGCTCAGCAATCTCACTTATTTATGTGCTCTTTAATTTGATTGTCAGGAGTACCCAGAATATGTAGCGTACACAACTCCACTGGTTTTTTCTGATGATTGGCTCAATCTGTATCTTGACAATTATCGAATGCACAAGGATCCTGATACTTACCAAGAGAATAATGAAATATGTTGTTCTGACTATCGTTTTGTTTATATGGGAGCAAAAGGTTTGAGCATAGATGTGACAAGCTTTTTATTTTTCTGATGTATGTAGATATGTTTATTGTCAAAGGAGATATCTAGTTTCTGTTTTATTGGCTTTAGTGTTTAGCCTAGGCTACTGCCTAACTTCAAATTCTGTTCTGTAGGATCTTGGACGCCTCTTCATGCTGATGTTTTCAGGTCATATAGTTGGTCAGCAAACGTATGTGGGAGGAAAAAGTGGCTTTTCCTGCCTCCTTCTCAATGTCATCTAGTTTTTGACAGGCATGCAAACTTTTTGAAGCATTTTATACCTATTTTAGTATAATTTATCTGTGTGTTTCCTGACTGTTGTCACATTTTATTTTAGGAACATGAGAAGCTGTGTGTATAATATCTTTGAAGATGTTAGTGAAACTAAATTCCCTGGTTTTGATAAGGTAAGTACATAGAGCTCATAGCTCCAATGCAACTCCTCTCTACAATGCACCTTTAAGTCCCTTTGTTGCTAATTTTACAGTTGGCTGCAGGCTATATGGCTGGAATGTACTCAGGAAGAGAATGAAATGATCTTTGTGCCAAGTGGATGGTATCACCAAGTTCATAATCTGGTAGCCTATGTTCTTTTTCTGCTTGATGATATTCCTTCTAGAAACCTTCCAGAACGTAGAATGAATGATTTGTTTTGAAAAGGTTCATTGGACATAAAGAAGACAGAGTATGGTCACAATTTTAATAGAGGCTTAATATGGTTCTTTCTCATAGGCATTATCTTTAGTCCCTATGCATGATGAATGACTTTATCTCTTTTGACATTTTCCTTTATCATTTCTTCAGGAGGATACAATATCAATAAACCACAACTGGTTCAATGCCTACAATCTTTCATGGGTGGTAAGTGCATTACTAAAGAAAATTAATTCCAAAATAGAATTTGAAACAAAAGGGAATCCTGCTGGTGTATGAAGCTGAAGATGTCTTATAAAGTTACTCATTCTTTCAGTGGGATCTGCTCTTAAAAGATTACAAGGAGGCCAGGGATTACATAGAGGACATCAAAGACATTTGTGATGATTTTGAAAATCTCTGCCAACGTAATCTGGCAGCAAATACAGGTATGTCATTGATCTTTAATGGTAACAGTAATTTAGCATGACATACTGCTTCAAGTTGAGCTTAACCTATCAAGATTGTGGAGTGTAAAATAACTCTTGCCCTTATACCTTTCCTCTCCCTCTTTCTCTGAGAGTTTTTATTCTTTGTGGAGTGGAGGGTTGGGAAGGGTAGTTTTCAGTTTTTCCCTGCTAAACCAATTCTTGGTAGGTTAGTGTATAGCTGGAATTGGGCCATGCAACTCGAAATACTGGTATATGGTAGGATGAACAATGGGAGTAGTATGATTTTTTTCCTTTTTATCTCCACCTAAAGTTTAGTCCGTGGTTATGGTCACCTAGTGCTTATTCAACCTGGCCTAAGGTACTGATGGGAGCAGTTTAATTGAGGGAGATAGAAATTAGTTATCAATATCTGCAGGCTTAATTAAAGGTTTAAAACAAGATACATTTTTGCATTCATAGTGGATGAACTGATTAGATTAAATATTGAAGCTAATTGAACCAAATTGATATTTGGCAGCAAATTCTATTCCTATTGCAGTTTACTCTGATGGTAAAATCTAACCTTAGGTTTCCAGTATTGTGGTTCTTTTTGTCTTATAGTATTTACTCATTGTTTATGCTTTAACAGGCATGGATTTCTATGATTTCTTCATCTTCATATCCCGCTTCTCCTTGGCTATTGTGGTCCAGCTTTACTCTCTACTTATCAACACAAACTTTGAAAGTCCAATTCAGAGTTGGTCCCCAACAGCTTGGCATTTAGTTTTTAACCTAGCATCTATACGGAGAATAGCATTAAACATGAAGTCTGAAGGTTGCCTAACAGGAAACTATGGCATTTTAGATTTGAGTGAATCATGGGACAACCCTCAGTTTCTTAAATTGTGTGCTGACTTGGGAAGGACATATACAATGATCCATGATCAAGAGAGCCGGAGATTTAGTGTAAAGGAAGTTTTTATGGTTCTTTTGGAAGAAAATATCCTTCGAATCTGTGCTCCTGAAGATTTGGTTAAATTTATAGACTTCTCTGTTGTCAAAATCAGTGCTAGTTTTGGAAAAGAAAACATTTTACTGTCTGTATTAGATGATACTCAGCCGCATGTAAATTGTGAATGTGAAGCCAAAGGTGACCATGCCCTTTATTAGATCTATTCATGGATATAAGATTCAAGAAAAATTTACTGTTTTATTGGAAGATTAATGTTTAGTCATGAATAAATCGCAATGTTCAGGTAGCATTTATAACGTCAACTATTACCATGATGCCTCCAGTGATAACATTATCTTCTGGATTCTTGGTAGGGCATCATGCCATAGCGACTTGACAAAATGAGAAGCTACCAGGAACAAGCAATCTGTTAACCCGCCCCACTGTATTTCTATTTTCCTTTAGGCTGACACTGTTACCAAGATCTGAAATAATATGTTGTCACTCTCACTCTCACACTTCTAGGTAATATTATTTACAAAAATGATATACTTTACATGGTGTTGTAAGTATATGATTTTAGGTATTATTTTATGATGTACTCTTTATTTGGGTTAGCATTCATTCACATTCACTTATTTTGTATAAATTATTATTAGAAAAAGAAAGAAAAAAAAAACCATCGTAAGAATATTGTTATTATATTGTTTAATTAAATGAAGGACACAAATGACACAATTATTGTAAAATATTACTTCCAAACATGGTATTAAGTTAGTTGTCTAAATCCAAGTTCGTGTAGGACAAATAATACAAGGTCAATTAGGCTGTTTATGTTGTGTTTATTAGTACTAAATTACAACCGCAGAAGTCACTGACATTCATCAACATCAGAAATGTATTTTTAAAAAAAATTTCTTTCATGCTGCTCCCCACATGGAGTCCATATGGAAAAGGTTTTCTTAAGGGTCAGTATCTCTCTCTATCAAGAATTAAGAAGGAAAAGGGGAAACAAGAGACAACTCATCATTGTTATTGACAATTTGTATTACCCTAAATTTTATATTGAATCCGAAAAGTGGGAAAAGTAACCTATAAGAGAAGGGAAAATATACATTGAAATAAAAGGGAAAAAAATCTAAAAATAGGCCAAACCATGTTAAATGTAGGAGGAAAACCAAATACCCAGAAAGAAAAATCAGAGAAAAATAATGTCTCACTCTCTTATCTTTTTACCCTATGCTATGCTGTTTTGAGTTTTTTTTCATGGACATCTCACATTTTTTCCTGGACCTCCATAGTAAAAGTAAGTTCCCCAGACACGATTTCTCCCTTGTCTTACATCATAACAGTTTGAATGATCAGCCAAGAGACGAAGGTTTGTTAGGGGAAGCAAGTTGTTATCCCAATCCACGGTTTGGAGGTTCCGGAAGTAGGCTGCTTTCCCAAATCCTTCTTCTGCAAAATGGCCACTCCCCATTTGAGTGGATGTGTGGTGTCCTGATGATCTTGTGTTCACAATTTCCCCTCCAAATTGTATCATGTTTGCATGATTTCTCAAGTGACTAAACAAAAATGCAGGCCAATATCCCACCAATAGTCCTGATCCAAATTCTAGCCACCAATGTCCATGATTTGGATCCTACAAAAAAAAGTGGGGAATTCCTTAATGTTTTTCTTGTGAAGTCAACCTCTATATGTATTGCATAAAGTAATATTAAGCTGTCCAAATGGGGATCTTTCCTAGGCCTTAATCTCACCTTCCAAACCATTAAGCCAATGTCAAATTGTCTGCCATTGTAGGAGGACCTTGGAGAGATTGCTGCCCCGATGGCAATCCTGTTGTTAGTTTGGACAAACCCGGAGCAGAGTAAATTGTAGCATCCGGTAGTTCGGTATGCATCAGTCTGCAAATCAAAATCCAAATCAGTGCCAGCTTTATGATCTTTACAATCTCATGAAGAAAACTATCACAGTAAAACACCACTTGGGACTTACTGTCCAATATGTGAAGAACCTAGGATAGTTATCTCCATATAACTCCGGGCTAACCTGAAGAAGTATGAATTTCATAATTGTTTAGTAAAATATTAGAAAATGCCAAGATTCAAGACAGTTGTGCAAGAGTGAGAAACAGTGGAGAATCATGAGCATGCCTGCCAACCAGCTTCGATGGTGTTCAGATCATTTCCAAATGAACCAGAGATAACCCAAATCTGCGACAAACTGAACTCATATTCATTAGTTACCCGGGGCGCCCAGACATTTAGGTTTGCCTTTGCTCCATAATATTGTTCTCCATTTACAAACAGAACAGCATGCTGTAATAAGTAACAAAAATATGAATGTCAGAAGCAAACATCTTCCTTTTCTTTACCTTTTGCCAACCAAAACAAGACTAATTAACCAAATTAGCCAGTCTATGTAACTAACATTACCCTTGGGGGAGGGATCAAGAAAGATTTTCTCATATAACTTATTCTTAGTTTCTCAAAACCGGTTTACTAAATCCAAGTAAAATAAATAAAAATACAAACAACTTTTCTCTGTTTTCCTCTCCTTGAGATCAATGATTATATAACTTCATTCTTAGATCAAACTGGAAAATTCGAGTGTTGTTTCGATTAATTTGACAGTGTCTTGAGTACTGACCTCATGACCATTCCCGGTTGAGTCTCTCCTTACATTTCTTCCTAATTTTCTTCCATATCTTCTAACAGAACTTGCTCTCAGAATATCTTTCTCTGTAGTCCTCCTGATTGGAACAGTTCCTTCAGGGCATGACTCACCTGAATCTGTCCAAAGCTGGAGGCTTTCCCTCGCTGCTTCTGTGAAATAAAGGCCTTTTGGCCTCTCTGGTGGATCCTGCAATGTTCCACACACAAAAAATTTCGATTTCCCACCAATTCCAGTTGCTCAATGCTAATTTTGCTTCCAAAAAATAAAGCAGAAAATATTGTATCTTTGATAGAAAATTACCAATGGTTTCTGCCCTTTAAGTTCAGGATGATCAAAAGCAGGTTGAAGATGAGACAGAACACAGTCTATGAAATCCCCATCAGGACTCTGCATAAAACATGTCAGAATGCAAGTCATTCAACTTGTAAGAGTAAGAAATTGTAAACTGCCATTCAAAAAAAAAAAAAAAATGGAAAAAGAGAAAAGAAAAAAAAATTGGGAAAATGCCTGAATTGTTTTGGCTGCAGGCTTGTTGATCTTCTTGAGATAATCATTGATTCTCCCAAGCTTCTGATCCTCCTTATAGGGTCTAAGAGTCTGGTTGGCCACTGGCCGGTTGCCGGAATCTGGCATCGCTGGTAGAGACAGAACAGGGCCAAGAGAGGAGGAAACAACTAAGAAAGCAACAAGGACTGGTATCATTGGGGAAATGTTGAAGGAAACAAAAGAAGCCATTTTTGACGAGTTTGTTTGTGATGTTTGTTTTGGCATGAAGGGTTGTGTTTGTATACATTAGAGTTGTCCAGTTGTGTTCAGGATACAACATAGATTATTCCATGGTTTTGTCCATGGGAATGAATCCCCCCCTCGGGTCCTTACAAAACAGAAGAAACCCTTCAGAGAGAAAAACATACAAACCTCCCTCCCTCCCCAGGTCTGATCTCTCTCTTTCTTCTTCCTCTAGTGAGTTTCTGTCCTAGTCTCTTGAGTTCTCTACCCTGACACGTAAGAAAACTTCAGGCATGGACATATTAAAATGGTGTTTTTATAGGTGGTGTTGTACCTTTCCAAGTTTTACCCCCATTGATGTGGGTCAAAACATGTGTATTTTTTTCCAGCTTTTCCTAAAGGAAAATGAGAAAGAGAAATGGGTTTCAAATTAAAAGGGAACAAAGACTGAGAGTTGGGCCATTCCACTGATTTTCTTGTTAGTTTTTTTGCTTTGATTTTGAGTAAAGTGAGGAATTTTATACAGTAAAGAATCATTCTTCCTCGAACCCTGGACTTTTCATGATATGAGTATGTCTTTAATTACTGAACTAATGTATGGTTTCTATTTCTAGATTAAATTGGAGTAGTGAACTTAAAAAACAGATTTCCAGTTTTGTCAAGACTGGAAAGAGGATACGAAAACTTTCCCTTTGTTATTTCTTCTTTTAATTGCCTAATGATGCAATGCTAATTATCCCAGATGAAGGGAAGAACAAATAACATAATGCAATGTCACAATCCTCTCCATTGAATTTCCACCTAATTTAATATGCAAACCATGTGGATTTTTTAAAGGGCATAGTTATTGTGGCCCAACTTTTTTGTTAAGATTACCTAAAAAAATGTAATAATTATGTTTATATTGGTTGATTTTATTAGTTTAAAGGTTTATAATTAGTTATGGTGTTTAAAAAAATTAAGTAATAAATTGATTTAACTCTATTTAATAATAAATATCAATTATTTTATTAATTAATTATTATAATTATTAATAAATATTTTAAATAATTTAATAATATTTTAAGTGACTTCAACAAAAGATTGACTTATCTTAACCGTTCTCCTTTTTGTGACTGAAGAGACTAATGCCCGTATCACTATGAATTGAAGGGATTGCAGAGAACATTTGGCATATGTACATCTTGGTGGGTCAGATGCAATGATCATGTCCAAGAATGCTTGATGTTATTATCCCCAAAGCCTAGTTTTTCTAATACAATTCCAAGCTTATCTTTTGGTCATTAATCGCATTATAGCTTAAGCTTTTAGTCCAACAATCTAGACATGTAAAATTGAAATGTATGAAGACGAGATTAAAAGAGAGAGAGAGAGAAAAAAAAAAAAGCAATCATTTTCAGTGCTTAACAGATTGAAAGCCTGTTAAGTTTAAGTAGGTAGGTGGGTGACTTGATGAATCTGTGAATGCTTTATGGTACTAAAATGGTTTTTTGTCGGAAGGCATAATACACTGGTGAGGTGACTTAATGACCAAGAATAAATAGGCATTACCCACACAGACCCACACCACGACCTTCACCAGTACTGTCACATTCAACGTTCAAACTCAACCATGGCTTGGTTTGGCCCTCATCTTTAATCAATAAACCTAATTGGAGAAACTAATTTCTCCTACTCCTCTTGTTCCTCCAAACGATTTTTACCCAAAGCAGAGGCAAATTCATAATTGTATTTACTCAAAGGTGATTTCTTTTCAGAATCAATGGGTCCAAATTGATATTGGTCACTATCCAGGTTGGTTAGTTAAATTGTATTTTCTGATCTATGATCTACGAGGAAAAATCCCAGTATGGCAAATCACCAATGATTCTTGGGTTTGATTCTTATATCACCAGTTCAATCAAAGGTATATGCAATCAACATCGAACTAAGGGAAATGCAAAAAAATTACCTGTGGCCTCGCAAGAAATGATAAAGGTAAATTTGATACAGATTAATGCTAAGAGGGTATCAACACTCTGGGGGGCCAAACCGCCAAAGTGCCAACATTTGTCCTATTAGAGGGTAAATTGAGGACATTTTTTATACGAGTCCAAGTGAAACTTGGCATCTGCAAGCTTTTCACAGCAATAAAGAGGAAGTAAGAAGAATAAGCCAAGCCACGCCATATCAAGAGCAATGAGACCACATGGCTAAAAGGTAAAGGGATCTTAGTAAGATTTTATCAATTATATCCTTGAAATTGATATAGATTAAAGTTCAGGATTAGAATGTGGGAGGGAGCACAGAGACATGGGCCCTTAGCATTTGGGTACCTTTTTAGGTTCTGTGTTATGGTGCTTTGCTGCTTCCCACTTCCAAAAACACTCCCTTTTTGCTCACATTTCTTTTTTTTTTTTTCTCTCTTCTTTTCAGAAATACCCACCTCACCTCTACAAAGAAAGTAAAAGCATTTGCAGGAGAAGAACACTGGTCCACCAAAGAGGGTCATTCTCATTTTTAATACAACTGGGGCAGAGAGGTTATTAAGGTATTTTTGTACGCAAGCATGCCATTTTGTAAAGGTGGTCTCAACAGAATTGATTCCAACCCCACACTCGTCTGGAAAGAATATACACACGGCTTTTGAAACTTTGTTTTTCTTTTTATGCATAAAAGGCATTTGATTTAATGACTTAAAAAATCATGTTAAACCTTACAAAGGCTGTCAATCCCATGCTTCTTGAAGTGCTGAAAATTTGTAACTGAAGGAATTTCAGAGTGAAGGAAAATGGAAAATGATGCTCATAGATGTAGAGAATTTTCTAAGGGTTTATTCCAAAAAAGAGTGGGTTCAAAAAATATAATTCCAAAGTAAGGGGTTTCAAAAATATTTTTTTAAAAAATATTAAAATACAAAATAATCTCAAATTAATACTACATAGTGTCAAATTTACCCCTCCTCCTTAATTAATATCCCTATATTTCCTACACCTACTGGTTCCTAACAACAAATTTCAAGAGCAACCTCAAAATCAATATATAACCTTGCCTGCGTGACAAATTTGTTGCCTCAATTCTCTAAATTTCTTTCTTGTCGGCATATTTAATTAGGCAGATTTGTTGCCTAACCAAAGGGCGAGTGAGTGTAGGAGATTTAGGGATATTAATTAGGGAGAAGGGGAAATTTAGGCATCACATGGTATTAATTTGAGATTATTTTGTATTTTAAGACTTTAAGAGGAATATTTTTGAAACCTTTTTATTTTGGAATTATTTTTTTAAAGCCACCATTTTTTTTTTGAAATAAACTGATTTTCTATTATGTGCCTTAAGGACACATTTTAAGAATCTATTTATTATATTTTTTATCATTAATTTGTATAAAAAAATAAAAGTCAACTTAAATTTTATTAATCATTCAATTAAATTGTTTCACATGATATTAATATTGAAAATAAAATTTATTTTTATAATTTTTTATATAAATTAATAATAAAAATATATAATAAATATATTTTTAACTTATACTTTAAAATATATATTTTAAAAATACCCTAAATATAAGGCGGTCAGTGGTAGTTATACTTATGATATATATGTTAAAAAAACCCCAAATGTAAAAGGGGTGGGTGGTTGTTATACTGTCATAATAATTTTTTTGGAGATAACAATTTAATGATGGCTGGCATTAGTGAGTACCAGTAGTGACCACTGACCACTTTGTGATTTCAACATCTCTAGTCTCTCCTAGTACTCTCTGCATCAAAATTTACAAAAGGGTTCAAATTTAGATGGGTAGATATAAAATCCTTATGTCACTCAGGATAAAGGATTGTTAATTGTTATCTATTACAAGGAAATGAGGTTTAGGGAAGGAAAATTGAGGATATGATTGGAAGAGAATGGGAGAAACCCAATTCTACTTCTACATGGTTAATAATAAATCAAGATTTTTCCAAAAAAGACTTTCTTTTTTTCCTCCTTTATTCTGGTTCATCATATGCCAAAACCAAGAAAGTCCAAACATGTAAAAGTCTTTCAAGGATAATGATGCTTGCCTGCAAAGCACAAGTGGAGATTGTCCTACAAAAACAGTGTTTGTCTGCTGAAAATAGTGCAGTTTGAGCAATGCCACTCACAAACTTAGTGCTTACTCACAAAGTTAGGGAGGCCAAGATGGTGATGGCTCATCTGTTAGGAGATGGAGAGCATGTGATGCAAACCATTTGATGCATAAACAACGCCTCTTTTCATTATCTTTAGGGATTGGAAAGCTGAAAATTTTTGGCTTTTTAAAAGCATGACTTAAAAAAAAGACTTGGAAGGACTTGACTTGTTAAGACTATAATAACATGGGTATTGATAATTGCCAAACAGATTTCCCTTAATTTTTGCTGTAATCTTTTGTATGGGTTGTCGGTTTGGAGGTCAAAAAAGCTTCTACAAGCTTGGGCCAGGATGGATTTAAAGAACCCAACTTGAAATGCAAGTTATAGCTCCCATGGGGTATGCTAAAATCTTCTTAATTACTCAAAGCACTTAGATTATAGCTTTTGTCACCATAATTTGACAATTCAAACGAAACAATCATAATGTTCAAAGATACTGCAGCTATTTTGACTTCGGTGCTTTATAATTAGTTTTTGCTTTCAGAAAGCAAAGTTTAGCTGCTTCTATCTGATTAACCAAAAGCATTTATGTGAGAATGGAGTTTATGCGTTGAAATTTGACTCATTAACAGCTGGTTTTTGGTTTATCTTTTTCATGTCTGTGTTTACATGTGTTGCTTAATTTTCTGTTCAACAATGCTTTTCTTTTAACATAGGGAAGACAATAAATTTTCAAGAAAAGTTAGCATAAGATAAACCCTCTGAGAAAACTGGCATATATGCTAGGAGAATTCTTGACCTTTGGAATGGGAAAGTAAAAGTAGTGAGAATGGAATTTGATCCTTCTTCCACTGAAGTCTGGCACATCCTACCATATATCTTTTCACAGAAATGGCCATATACTTGGAAGCATCTCTTTTAAAACTGACGGTGGATTCTACAAGAAGCAAAGCATCAGCTTTGAGTTCTCTAGAAATGTTCTTGGAAGAACTTTAATTAAAGATCAATAAGGAAAGGAATGTGACATTCAGTATGCAGGAGCAATATATCTCTTTTTCGCTTGACAAAAATTGTCTCAAATTTTCATCACTAGGATCTTCACCTTGCCTTACCACTGTAGAAAAGAGAAATGTCATCAACAACAAGTGGAAGTCCAAGGGAAAGAGGACAGCCCTCCTTCCATGGCTGTGCTTGGCGGATGGTGTGCCTTCCCAGAAGCATATTGGGGAGCTTCTCAAGAGCATTTGGTAGAAGAAGCCAAGACCAAACACCAAACTTCCAACTGCAAGATCCACGACCACCACAAGCACCGCTCATCCTTCACGAAGAGTGGGCTTTTCTATCTAGCATTGAGCAGCAATATGGTTCTGCCCATCCCATTTTCTATGCATGTAAATTCATGGAGGCCTTAAAGTTAGCAGAGGATGAGCACAAGTTCGTGTTTATGTATCTCCACTCCCCGGAACACCCATTCACTCCCTCTTTCTGCACAGAGACACTGTGTTCAGAGCTGGTAATACAGTTTCTTGATGCAAACTTTGTATCATGGGGAGCACTGGCAGATAGGGAAGAGGGTCTGCAAATGGTTGCAACTCTGCGCCCAACTACCTACCCTTTCTGTGCACTGATAGCTCCTGCTCCTGGCAATAACATAGCAGTCCTGCGACAGGTTGGATTATAGAATTACTACTGCAAAAATCAACTCATACTCTCACTTTTGACTTTGATCTCAATTTTTCTTATTCCTCTGCCTGCTTCATGTGCCTAGATAGAGGGTCCAATTGGCCCAGCTGAGCTGGTGGAGATACTCCAGAGGACAATTGAGGAGAAAGGGCTGGCTTTTGGTAATAAAACAAATAAGGAGGAAGAAAGGAGAAGAGCAAAAATCAAAGAGGAAGAGAAAGTAAGAGGGGATCGCCAGTTAAGAGAAGAACAAGATGCAGCATATTTTTCTGCCCTACAGATAGACGAGGTAAGTTTGGCTGTATCATTGGACATCCTTTACCTTTGTAGAACAATTCAAAACTGGCATATCGACTAAACTCAATGCTTCTTTCCCTTTCTAAGGAAAATGAAAAGCTGAGGAGTGGAAGGGTTCAACCAGCGGATGCTTCTAATAAAACAAACCATGAGAAGCTGAGGCAAACTCCTGCACAAAAACTTGGTAAACCATATCAGCCTTCCACTGTTAGACAAACTCAGAACCAAGTAACTTCTACTCAAGGAAAAGATCCTCAGACTACTCAGGTACAAAATGAAAAACCCAATTTGAGTCATCTTAGTACATGCAGTTTTACATCTTGATAAGTTTTTTACAATCAATGAAAATTTCAGCTATTGATTCGATTTCCGAATGGTGAAAGAAGGGAACAGAGCTTTTCTTGCACAGATAAGATACAGTCAGTTTACAGATACATTGATTCATTAGGATTGCCTGGCATTGGCAACTATAGACTGGTATCCGGCTACCCCAGAAAAGTCTATGATGCTGATCAAATGGGAATGACTCTCAAGGATGCCGGTCTCCATCCTAGAGCAAGCCTGTTTTTGGAGCTTCTGTGACATGGTTCTCTTGTCATCTGAATTCAGAAACTTGATGTAAAACCAAAAGCTTACATACTCATATTCTATATATATATATATAGATATAAATATATATCATCACTTCCTCTAAACTCCCATTTTCTTAATGATTTTTATTTAGTTTCTTGAATTTTCTTCCAGGGCATAATCACCTTCTCAGACTCCATAGTGCTTCTCATGAGCTCTTGCAAAATTGTTTACTCATGAATTTAGATTAAGTAATTATAAAAGGTTCTAGAAGTTAATAAAAATGATCAAATTTAAAAGCAATAATGGTAAAAGCTTCACTTAAAAGCCATACCTCTTGTAGCTTCACTTTCGAACTTTTCAAAAAATTACACTTGACCCAACTTCTACTTTTACAATAGAGATTTTTTATTAAAAAGATAAAAATAAAAAAGGAGATGAAGAAGATACTAAGCCAAACAGTCAAAATATAAAAAGGAATGCACTTAAAAAGCTTGAAAGTAAATTAATTTATTTATTTTATGTTTTAGAAGTTTTTTGGGAATAAAACTGGGCCAAAGCCCAATTTGAGATGACGGCACTGTAAACACTAAACATTGATTTTGTTCGGACCACGAAGCCCAATTTTGGACCAGAGAAGACAACGGCCCATTGGAGGATAAAACGATATCGTTCCCCTTGTTGTATTTTAGAAAGGTAAGGTACCTGCCGACTGAACTTTTCCTCAGCACCTACCAGTGATTTTTTTTCCCGGGCGACGAACGGACCTGTCCCCGGTGACGTTACGGCAGCGAACTCCGAGCTCAAGAGGTGGCTAATTCGCATGAATGGCGATCCGCAGTTGTGAAGCTCTTCGTTCGTGGGGACCTCCCTTAGTTTCATCAATCAAATTGAGGAATAAACCCTTCAGAAATTGCAAATTCTCAGTTCAGAATTGTGTTGTATCCGCTGATGAATCACGCAAGGTGCTAACTAATCTATTTTTAACGAAAAATTTCTGCCTTTACTATCTTCTGGTGGAAATGGGTCCTCTCCTCTTTAGTTTCTCACAATAACCATTTTTCTTTTTCTTTTTCTTTTTCTTTTTTTTTTTTTGCACACTTTACTTGAATTTTAAGGGTTACTTTACTTTAATGTGGTTTTCTTTAATCTTTTGTAAAGTCTTCTTCTTTATGCTAAAATCCAAAACTAAAGTGAAAGAACAGTGAAAAGAGAATTGGGATTTTTTTCTTTTTCTTTTTTTTTAATGGATTGAAAATTGAAATGCATATTTAGTACTGTGATTAGACCTGAGACTTGTTTAAGTTGAACTTTGCAGCTTGTTTTGGAGGTAAGGGAGAAGCTTGAAAAAGAGCATTTTAGTCTTCAAGTTGGCAAAAATGGGAGGGATGATGAGGATATGATTTACTGGTTTCTGAAAGACCGGAAATTTTCTGTTGATGAGGCTGTTGCAAAATTGACAAAGGCAATTGTATCCTTGTCTAATACATTCATGAAGTCTAATTGAATGGAATCATACCATGATTGGAATTCATCAACTCAGTTTAGGAAAAGCATGCAAGGCATTCTAGCATGGGATCTTGACTTACTTGTGAAACTTTATTCTTTGATTGAAAATTAGAATATGGTGAATCTTTTCAAGAATTATTCTTAACCATCTCTAGAAATGGCGTCAAGAATTTGGAGTGTCTGAACTATCTGAGAACTTGGTGAAAAATATAGCTGAAACAGGAAAAGCATATGTGCATGACTTTCTTGATGTCAATGACAGACCAGTGCTTGTAGTTGTTGCGTCCAAGCACCTTCCTGCAGTAAGTTTTGACAAACAAAGACTTGTTTAAGCCTTTTATACTTTCAATATGTTTTCGGCATGTTTCAAGCTCCTAATGATGACCACAAGATTGCATGGCACAGACACATGATCCCATTGACAATGAGAAACTATGTGTATTTTTGATTGAGAAGGCTTTGAGCAAGCTTCCAGCTGGGAAAGAGCAAATACTTGGCATATTTGATCTCCGGGGATTTGGTATGGACAATGCAGATCTCAAATTCCTGACTTTTATGGTAATAGCAGGTTCCATTTTATACTTAACTAACATAATCACCATTGGTCTTGAGTTTGTTTGGCATAAGGCACGAGAATTACTAAAATGGATAGGCAATCTTTTACTTTGGATGCCCAAATAGAAATTATCATCACCCTTAATTCTGCTTCCTTTCATTCTTATTATGACACTATGTTAGATACCATATTCAAGAACCTTTTTAATCAACTGTTTATCATTAATACCTGAGTTGACCTACTGCCTCTTTTTGACAGTTTGATGTATTTTACTATTACTATCCAAAGCGATTGAGTGAAGTCCTCTTTGTGGAAGCTCCATTTGTATTCAAACCTATTTGGCAACTAGCAAAGCCCTTGTTAAAATCATATGCTTCTCTGGTAAGCAAACTTAGTTAATTCATTTGCCATGTGGCCAATCAAGTTGAAACAATATGCCAAAAAAAAAAAAAAAAAAATAAAAATGGTTCTCAATTATGATGTGATGTAAGCCTACCAAGTTTTGATTGTATTTGTTAGTGGTCACCATTTCCTGTTTTATGTTTCTATAGTTTTTGGGTAACAGTAAGATAGGGATGCCACATTGGCATCATTAGATACAAACTACTGGAAATGAAACTTGAAACTTCAAAGTTCACTAAGTCATTGCTTCTATTGTACTTCCCTTCGCATCTTTTTATCTCTGATTATAATCATATAACATTGTTTTCTTCTTTAAGGTGAAATTTTGCTCTGTGGAGACTGTCAGGAATGAATATTTTACAGAAGCAACCCTTCCAGATAGCTTTAGAGGCTGATGGATCTCAACATCCTTTCTACAAGGTATGGTGACACGATGTTAGTTAGTTGGGGCTGGTTTCAGGTTTCCATTAGTCTGAATATTTAAGAGATTTGGTGCAGAACAAGTTGTCTAGTGTTTTTGTCTCTCCTAGGATGACCGACTGTGTTTCCAACAACACCTGACCAGACCATACAAAAAAGTTAATATTCCGAACCCTTCATTGCTGTTATTTTTCTCTAATGTCACATCCTACCGCAGGTTTTTTATTGCAACAGAGAGCGTGGCGTGGTTTTCATTTCAACTCTGAAAACTTGCAAAGGTTGAAGGGAGCATGCCAAGCTTCAAATTTGTTTTTCCTTGATTTGCCCTGTAAAGAGAATGTTGAGTTCTGAAGTTTGAGATAAACCTCTCCTCCAAGTCAAATAAATTATTTCCACAAAAGAAATAAATCTTAGTGTAGAATTTTGACCGTATGTTTGAGGTGAACTTTGACCTCATTTTTGGTTTATAAATAGCGTTCCCAGTAGATTACAATAATGCATTTAAGTAAGAATAAACTTGTTGATCAAGATATCACCATTTGCATGGATATAAATAAAGTTTAGGAAAGCAAAATACCAGATTAGATTGAAATTTGCGGGTTAAGTACTAAACATGAGGGTCAAGGTAGAGTTAGCCTCTCTTGACCATGACGCGAACATGGCCGAGTTAACATGAACAGAAAGAGTAATTGTGAAAATGAGATCGTAGAGCCCCATAACCCTATAAAATAATTTTTAAAAAAGTAGAATTTTTTAATAGCAATTGTTTACACCCATTTCTGGAAAAAAATAAAAAAGGTGTTACATGTCATTCATGTTAACATGTATTTAATCAGTATAAATCTCTTCAGATAAGGTTCAGTGGTTATTTCCACAATTATAGTGAAGTCATTCGTTTGTTACGAACTTCCAAGAGGATAATAGGCAACATCAACAAATTAATCAGTCTGTTTTAGATATCACGCTGCCGTCGGTTTTTTAGAATGCTGCCAAGGTGTTATAAATACCTAATGATAAAATCAAGCAAAGGACCAATTTCTCACACAACTAGCCCAGCGTTATTTACATTTTAGTTTTACAAGCAATGTTTTAATTTAAATCCAACTTTTTTAAACAGCTTTCCTAATTAAATCTTTAGTTCTACACTGCCATTAGTTTTAACTCTAGATTTTGTTATTTCATTGTGAACATCTCTATTTGATGTATTTAGTTTTTTGCAATTCAATTTACTGCACTTTTGCCCAAAATTCATCTTTCTAGTTTCTTTTAAGTTTTGTTTTATAGTTCATCTTTTATTTCATTTTTTACGCTTTTATGCTTTCGTGGCGGCATCACACTTCCACTCTACAATTTAGTTTTCTCACTATGCACTTTCTTTCTTTTCTTTTCCTTTATTTTTCTCTTTTATTCTTTACGCTTTCATGCTTTCGTGGCGGCATCACACTTCCACTCTACAATTTAGTTTTCTCACTATGCACTTTCTTTCTTTTCTTTTCCTTTATTTTTCTCTTTTATTTTGATTAACAAACTAACATTTTGGCTTAGTTGTGGGAAGTCCTAATGTTCTTCTAGGGCAATTATTTATGGACCTTTATGTAGGAATGCACCCCCGTTTCTGCGACAATCGTTTGGTCAAGGCGTATCTCATAATTTATTTAACCGATACTCTTCCATCGACTCGTAGCTGAGTTTCACGCTTAGAAGTAGTAAGAGTTACCAGGAATCCCTCTTTCTCATTTTAAGCAAAGTGAGTGGCACGCCTTTGCAGTTTTAGTTACCATGCAGCCAGAAAGAGAGATTTTGGGGACACAGCAATATTTAGAGTTGATGACTAATGACTTATTAATTTAAGTGGAAGAAACTTTATTTCTTTTAAATAAAGTCTCAAATTCGAGTATTGTGAAATAAGAAATAGACATTAAAAGAACTTTTTTTTTTTTTGGATTTGATGTGACTTGATTTTATATTAATTAACGTTCAATTGGCATATAAAATCAGGAGATTAAAATTAAAAAAAAATTAGAGTTGAGGGTCATCGAGTCAAGGACCCAACCATTGTTTTTCTAGTTGTGGAAGAACTCATTAAGCATAAAATTTAAATTTAAGGACCCCAATGAACATTGGCGTGGTAAAGGGATGACAAATGAAAAAAATCATTAGTAGGGGGCGTAAATAGGCATTGAGCCTTTGATCAATAAAAGAATGAAAACAGACGGTCCGAACGGAGGTTCATGTTGACGGCCGAAGCCCAAGCCCATACCCAAATAATAAAACAGAGGAAGACGAAAACCTTTCCCGGCTTGAGCCGGGTGGTGATGGTGGGAAAAGGAAAAAGGAAAACAACACAAACAGAAACACAGCATGGAGGAGATGGAGCAGCTGTTGAGTATGGGGTTTCCTGACGAACTAGCGGCGCAAGCCCTCGCTGCCACCGGCGGCAAATCCACCGTGAAGGCTACCGAGTGGATTCTTTCTCATAAATCCTCTAACACCAACAACAACACTAACTCAAACTCCCCCAACCCTAGCCCTCTCCCTCTCCCTCTCCCTCCTTCCTTCCAACCCAAACTCGATCGCTTCTTTCACATCCCTTCCAAAACCTCCCCTGAACCCACCGCCTCTGCTTCCAACATCCAAGTTCAACCCAAAGAAGGAGATGAAGAATCCACACCTGCTTTCCCTTTTACTCCAGATAAAAAACGTCTCAAATTGGACCAACCCAAAACAAGCTCGCCACCGTCGGGTTTATCGGATGACAGAACCAAAACCCACGTGCCCTTGTCTGAGCGCATGCGCCCTCGCACTGTTTTCGATGTGGTTGGTCAAGACCATATTTTGGGCAGCAATTCTCTTCTCCGTTCTGCCATTGATTGCAACCGAATACCTTCTATTATCTTCTGGGGTCCTCCTGGTACTGGTAAGACTTCCATTGCAAAATCCATTGTTAATTCAACAAAACAACCATCTCTGTATCGATTCGTTTCCTTGTCTGCGGTTACTTCTGGGGTGAAGGATGTTAGGGACGCTGTTGAGGATGCCAGGAAGATGAGAGTTAAGAGCAATAAGAGGACTGTGTTGTTTATTGATGAAGTACATAGGTTTAACAAGTCGCAACAAGACTCTTTTCTGCCTGTCATTGAAGATGGGAGCATTGTCTTTATTGGGGCTACTACAGAGAACCCATCGTTTCATATAATTACGCCCTTGTTGTCTAGGTGTAGGGTTCTGACCCTTAATCCCCTTAAACCAGAACATGTCAAGGCTCTTCTGAAGCGAGCTGTTGATGACAGAGAGAAGGGATTATCCAGGAGTGTGGGGATGCGGTTTGAGGTGAATGATGATGCTATTGAATTTTTGTCCATGAATTGCGATGGTGATGCTCGGGTGGCATTGAATGCCTTGGAAATTTCTGCCACCACAGCTGTTGCACGTGTGCCCATTAGCCAATCTAAAGACTTAGGATTAGAACCTGGTACAAGTAAGGAAATGGAGATTGATTCATCATCTGCAGCGCATGTAACTGTGAGTGATGCCAAAGAGGCACTTCAGTGCAAACATCTTGCTTATGACAAAGCTGGTGATGAACATTATAATTTAATCAGTGCACTCATCAAGTCGATGAGGGGGAGTGATGCAAATGCTTCAATTTATTGGCTGGCAAGAATGCTAGAAGGAGGGGAAGAACCTCTTTACATTGCCCGGAGACTTACAGTGTTTGCTAGCGAGGATGTTGGATTGGCTGACCCGTTAGCCCTAAATCAAGCAGTGGCGTGCTACCAAGCTTGCCATTTCTTGGGCATGCCTGAGTCTACTTTGATCCTTTCACAATGTGTTGCTTACATGGCTTTGGCTCCCAAATCTATTGCTGCTTATCGAGCCATAAGAGCTGCACAGAAGGTTGTTAGGGAGTCAATAGGACAGAATGAAGGAGTGCCCCTTCATTTGAGAAATGCACCCACCAAGCTAATGAAGGAACTTGGGTATGGGGAAGGCTACATCTATCCACCAGATAACCCCTTGTCATCACAAACATATTTACCACCCTCACTTCAGGGATACAAGTTCCTTGATTGGCCAGATAGTAATACCAATGACCAGCAAGAAACCACTTGATCACTTTTTGGAAGTGCTTTCAGTTATGCAGTTATGCAGTTTTGTGGATTTTGTGGATATTGCAGAGCCCTTGTTAATCTGGCTGTTTATCATCAACAACTGAGTCGACTTACTGCAGCTTTTTGACATTTTGATGTATTTTACCATTATTACTATCCAAAGTGATTGAGTGAAAATCCTCTTTGTGGAAGCTCCATTTGTATTCAAATCTATTCGGCACCTAGCAAAGCCCTTGTTAAGCAAACTAACTAGACAACTCAAACGCTATATGACCGGGCTAATCAAGTTTACACGATGAGCCAGAAAAAGAAAGAAATAAAAATGTTACTCAATTATGATCTGATGTGAACCTACCGTGTTTCTATCGTTTTGGTTAGCATTCACTGTTTCCTGAATTATGTCTATATACATTTCTCTGGTTAAGATATGGATGCCACATTTTCCCTGATGAGAAACTTTATAGGATAAAGCTTGGCTGGTGGCTATATTTGTATTTTCATGTCAATGCTGTTAAACTTTACCACATTTGGGTGCTCGAAGCCTCAAGGTAGGGACATCTTACAAACACCATGTGGCCGCATTAGAACTAACATTACCACTTTATATGAAAAAATCTAGTGCCAACTACCAAAACAATCAAGTGGATCTGCAGACTCATGCAGTGAAGATAACAGAGAGAAGGTGATGCAGATGCTAAATTGAATGCTCCAATTTCAATTGTGTGCTGCGGCAGTATCACCATGCATTTTGCAGAACAAACAATGGGATTCTTTCAGATCAACAAAGTTTAGAAGAATTCGAAGGGGACAACTTCCTCGTAACAACTCAATAATGTGAGCAGGTTCTTATTGGAAAAAAAAAAAAAAAGAGTTGAACAGACACAATTGCCATTAGGGCACGGGTTCCACCAATTTCCGCTTAAGCTCTTAATTACATGTTCAACACCTTAAGGTTCTTTTCCTTGAGGAATGCATTCCATTCTACAAGTTTACGGGCTGCTCCTTCATAGGCAACATATTTTGGTAGTTTTTTCCCATATGTAAGAAATGTTCCCCCACTAGACACAGCTTTGCACACAGCAGTCGCTTGGTACCCATCACTGAAATTCAAACCTGCAGCAGGGTTTAGCTCACCAGCTAGCCGCTTCATATACCTGCCAATAAGAACCAATAAATGTCAAAAAGTAAAAAGGATCTGGAACCAAGGAGTTGATGACCACAGGTCCACAGCCAGAATTCATTGCACTACAGCATGTCAATTACAAAATATTGACACTTTCAAAGCACTAAGGGAAATCCAATTTTTGTGGTGATCAATCCACCTGGTAGACATGTAAATACGATTTTATGGGGCAAACTAGTCAAAGTATTCATCAACAATTGCTAAGATTATGCAGCATTGAGATAAAAGAAATCAAATACAGGTTCAGCGATTATAATTTATAAACATCTGCAGCCAGTAGTGTTATGAAGAAATATTCTCCAACATTCTGAAAAATTGAAAAGCATCGTTAAACTTGAATGTCACAAATTTTGAAGTCAGCTCCCATTTGATAAACATTCCCACATAAAAACAACAAAAAAATAGACATATATTTTATGGTTCAACAACTTCGACAGAAATGCAATCTACGTTGTACCATCTAATAATTCAAGAGGGCAAAGCATAGAATTGTGACTGTTTATTTGACATGAACTATGACCTCATTTTGGTTTCCAAAAGCATTCTTTGTAGATTACAAAAATGCATTTAAATAAGAATTACCAACTTATTGAGCCAGATATCACCATTTGCAAAGATACAAAGAAAAGGAACAGTTTAAGAAAGCTAAATACCATGTTTTTGTGTAACTTTCGGGGACAACAATATCCCCACCAAGGGCCTTGAGCTCTTCAATAATATCAGGGGCTCCAGGCTTGTCTTCAATTATACTCAAAGTTTGAAGCTTACGCTCTTTTGCCAACTGAATTACTGCCTTCCCAACTTCACTGTCTCCACAATTTTGCACCAGTGTTGCACCTATTCAACCATCATTTCCCCCACCCAAAACAATAGAACAAACATCAGAACATTTCCCAACTAACAGAACAAATCCCAAAACTAAGTACCCTAAATCTGAATAAAATACCAAATTTGCATATACATACACATAATTATATGTCCATCACAATACATAAAACGGAGCTTATTTACATTGTAAAAAAACATCGTAGGAATCCATGGATGGATAGAAAGAGTTAGAGCAGAAAAGCCATCCTCTTTCTATTTTTCTTGGATTTATCAGCAACCAAACACTGATTTAAATTTAGTTGACCTTCACAACTCATAAGGCCTATACATAGCTCAAACGTGCCTATAAACGCACATTTTCCTACCATGAACTGCAAGAAATATGATATCCAGAACTTCAAATATTCAATTAGTCCTTTCATTTCTAATTTTGTCTAAATTACTGTAATTTTAGATGAAAATCAGGAATTTAGAAAAAAAAAAATATGTAGAATGGAGAGCTAGATTCAAGGTGACCTGGTTTAAGAGAAAGCGAATCCAGAAGAGAAGCAACGCTCTTCTTGAGGGAAGCTGAATCGGAAGAAACGGATAGGCAACGGATTCCATATCCGGCAGCTTGGATCCGGCTGCCTCCGGCGAGAATTTTCCGAGCAGACTGGATCATTTTCTCGCAGGTGAGAACGGCGTCCTACTCTTTCTGTGAAAGGGAAATGGCTTCGGCTCAGCAGTCTGCGGTAGGACTTGAGTTGTCGGAGTATTTTGGGCCTCTCGGGGTTGGATTTGGCCCATTTCGGTTCTTTATCCTGGATGGGCTTAAAAGTACACACAAAAATTGCATTCTAGTCCCTCCTCCTCTGACATTTAGTGTTTAAAACTTTAAATAGTAAGGATAAATTTACTCTTAAATTAAATAAAAAATAAGGATAAATTTACTTATAAAATTTTTTATTTAGATAAATTATATCAAATTTAACGTGTGACATTATTTGATATTGGCAATATGTTAACAATGAACTTACTAATGACACAACAAATTAACGGAACCAATGATTTACTAGTTTGAATTAAAGGAATTCGATTTTCCTAAGGAAGGTATCAAGTTTGAGTCTTGTGAATAGAGTAATGGACATTGAAAGAGCTTCCTCTCTTATGGGGTCTAACGTGACTCGATTCTAAATTAGTCAAGATTTAATGTGGCTTTCAAATATTGAGATATTAGCAAAAAAAAAAAAAAACAAATTAACGGATTGTTTACGTTAGATGATGTTACATATTAAATTTAGAATGATTTATTCAAGTAAAAAATTTTGTAAGTTGATTTGTCCTCATTTTTTATTTGAGGGTGAATCTGTTCCTATTGCTTAACTTTGAGAGTAGATTTGGGTATATTGCCCATTAAAAAAGTGACACCTAACTTCATATATTTTGCATGGTTGATACTAGTAGGTAGTAATGCTCTCAGTAAACACAATGTTCTCTCCTTCCTCTCTCTTTTCTCCTTTTATTTCTTACCATCTCTACTCTTTATCACAAAGTACAACATGGTGCAAATCAACACCATTTTGACAAATCTAGGTCTTAGTGAAGGCCTAAGGGACTATTTAATTTTTCTAAAATTCAATTAGATTTCCAAAGTATAATTGATTTGCCTTTACCCTAACTAACCATAAGAGTGTTGATCAATGTAACTATTTATATTAAACCCCCAATTTGGTCTTTTAATCATTGTATAGACCTATGAGTTGATCCCTAAATTAAAACAATCCCTGATTTGGTCGCTAAAATTTTTTAATTTGGTTTTAAGTTGGTTATAAGTTGGTTCTTCCATTAAAAAACAATTTATGTGTCCGTTACTTGACAGTAGGAGACTGTTACTTGACTGTCATGCATTATGTTGTTACTTGACTGTCATGCATTATGTTAATAACAGAACATGTTAGTTGTTTTTAAATAGAGGAACCAACTTAACCCCAGATCTAGAAACTTTAGGTACTAAATTAGGGATTTTTTTAGTTTAGGGACCAACTTGAAAACCTATACAATAGTTGAAAGACCAAATTAGAGGTTTAACCATGCATTTTCAGCCCTTAATTTATCCATTAGCTTCATGCAACTCAAATTCAATGGATTTTTTTTTTCCCTCACTTAATTTACCCTATCAAAATCATGCAACTCAAATCTAATGGATTTTTTTCTCTGTCAAACGGTACCTATAATAAGGAGAGAGGGTGACATTAAAAAGTAAGAAGTGAAAAAAAAAAAAAGAAAAAGAAAAGAAAAAAACCTTGATAGTGAGCCTAGAATTGGAATTCAAAAAATCTTTTTAGGCTTTTTTGCAACAGTACATAGGGGCTAAAGCATACACATGTCAAACTATAAGGGGGTAAAGTGCAATTTGCCATGAAAGATGAAATAATCTTTTATTGTTAGGTCTTTGTCGCTGATTACATTATTAACCCTTGTAGCACTAATAAACCATTTGTTGATTCCAATGTTAACACGTTGCGTGGTCAAACTACAGAACCGATGACACAACCGTAAATTAAGATTGCTATTCTCCTCTACAAATACGGTACCCAGTTAATCTGTGGTTATCGGCAGGCAAAAAGGGAACAGATAAAAGATGGAGAAATCACGAAGGCTGATGATGGCTGTGGCGAGTCTGCTGTGTTGTGCGGTGCTGTGCAACGGTTCCGAGTCGCCACAGTACGTGGTGGTGCACTCGGAATCGGATTTCGAGATCAGGTTCTACCGAGACTCCACCTGGATGTCCGCCCGTGTCCTTGATCTCTCCTTCCAGAAAGCTACCTTATTTGGCTTCCACAGGTATCATTCAATATATCCTTGAAAACGAAGGAATTTGAGAAAGATCGCTTTGAAATTCATTCGAGTTGACTCAGTTGAGCTAAGAGCTTGTTTTAGCTACGTAAATAGAGTATAGATGTGTTTTAAATCGAGTCCGTATTCGGAATAAATTCTTGGTAATGAGTTTCGAATTGATTATTTGGTTTTTTAAATGGTTGCCCTGCATTTGATTCGAGTTGGTTCAATTGTTCTTCTAACAGGTTGTTCCAGTTCACCGAAGGAGCCAACCTGAATTTCTCTCGGCTTCCAATGACGGTTCCGGTGGTGACAAGTGTAGTTCCAGGAGCAGGGCCGCTTCACTCGTCAGCCTATTACGTCCGGCTCTACCTGCCCACAAAGTTCCAGGACAGCCCACCCGTTCCCCTCCCTGAACTGAAATTGGAGCCCTACACATGGGACAGTCACTGTGTAGCCGTGAGGAAGTTCTCCGGATTTGCCACGGATGATACCATATTAAAGGAGGCGGAGACACTGGGCAACAGCTTGAGCAAGACTCCCTGGGCAAACTCCACTTCTTACACTGACTATGCCTACTCCATTGCTCAGTATGATCCTCCATTCCGCTTCATTAGCCGGGTTAACGAGGTATGGGTCGATATTGATGCCTCTGGAACTGGATTAGATATGTGCAATTCCACTAAAATAGCTTCATACTGAAAGTACTGCATAATCAATTGGTGATGAATCCTTCCTGAAGGAACTCATGTATCCTATGTTTTCCTTATGTACATTTAAATACTCATATATGGATCTCATAGTATCCCAGTATCCCCATCTACGATCCATGTACATGTAAATACCCAAAATAAAAGAATTGTGAAATGGGTCTCGATATCTATGTACTGTATGATAGATATATCATATATTTTATGATAAATCAGTGTAATTATATAAAGCAACTTTCTTTCCAAATATCATCATTGCCAGACAGATGGTTGTTTAGGACAGTTGGTGAAGCTAAAATGTTGACCCTCTTTTTGCTTAGAATAAGTCTACTTCGAGGAGAATGGAAGAATTTTACTGATCAAATTATAATGTTTTTAAATATTATAATTTAATCCATAAAAAAACCCTCTTTTACCATTCATTCCTCTCAACTCTAACATACCATAAATGTCCTATTTGATTTTCATAAAACTTGTTAAATGGCTGCATCCCGTCCCCCGGCCCCAACTTGCATTCATGCTATCCTTAGTCCTTACTAATCTGACCAAAGCAAAACTTCAGTGATAATCGATTTTGATTTGAGCATGGGAGACTGATAACTGAACCGAGGTGATCCGTTATCTTTGGTTATTGGTTAATAAGGTAGATGAGGTTACTTGAAAGTTTTATCAACTTGAATCTAACATTTTGATTTGAGAATGTGTTCAAAAACTTTGGGTACACGGGTTGTTGTAACAATTATTCTTGGCCAGATGATTACCAACTCCAGGGATAAACTTAATTACATTTCATGTTTGGTCCTTTTCACTTGTTGGTAACTTTGGATGAAGTGGCACGCCACTTGAATTACTTGAAACAACTCCCACCAAAAATGAAAAATAGAAGCAATTATCAAATCATCATATATAATATAATAATAGTAATAATAAAATCCTAACTCACTTCAAAATGTAATAATTTTAAAGAAAGTGTTTTTTAATTTTTTTTTTTTTAACAAGATTACAAATATGGGGAAGGGGGAATCAAACCCTAGCTTTTGAGTTGGGGGATACACCTTACAAGTCGACATAGGACCGTTGAGCCGTGAGGTCCAAGTACAAGTGTTTTTCAATTTAAACATAACAAAAATAAATAAATAAATCTAATTCAAGTAATTACAGTCCTTGAGTGTGTATCACTATATGTGCGGTGGGTGGACTAGCAACTTTTTTTTTTTTGTTAAATCAAAATTGAAAAATTGCTGCCCCTTCTAAAAAAGTCATTGTCAAGAAAATTTTAACTTACTGAGGGGAGTCAAATTTGGGACTCTGGGGTGTTGAATATTCACAAAAATTAATCTCCAACACAAGTTTAAAGCATGTAATCCATCTTCCCCTAAAGTTAAATGTATAGTTATGTAAAAATTAAGAAATTTGTAAAAATTCATTCTCCCTATCTTACTTGTCATAATAAAAAAATTTGTGAAATTCATTCTTCTTTTTGGTTGAAAAATTGAATTCATCTCCCATATATAATTTAAAATATAAATCAATCAAACTACAATTGGGAAATTTATTAACAATTACTTCCTTACTTTTATAGAAAAAAATGAATAATTTGTCAAATTAACCCCTTTAAATAAATGTAATTAAATATTCACATCTAAATATAATTATCTAAAAACTATATTCACTTTAACCTTACATGTAATATTTTATATAACATATATGAATAATAATTTGTAAAAAAGTTCTATATATAATTTTTTAAGTATTAACATTCATATGATTAATTGTTTATTTCAATTACAATTCTTATGCTATATTAAAAATACTACCTAAAATAAAAGTTAAAGTTGAAAAATAGAAGAACTAATTTGGACAAGTAAACTATTCCATGGTACACAAATTTCAACGTAGATTAGTATGGTACGAAATCATATTCGTAACACGTGGTAAATTTTGGGTGGGTTTTTCTACAAATACACGAGAGAAATTCTACACTTAGGAGAATGAAAATGGGCATTAGGTGCATATATCAAAATAAGAAATGTTAATTTTTATGGAAGTTCTAACAGTTAAATATTCAGAATTCTCTTGAAATTATTTAAATATTATTTAGAATATTTTAATTAATAAAAAAATTTATTTTTTTTAATTTTTATTAAAAATATTATAAGTTCTCAGAAGAAAAAATTCTAATTTATATTTTTAAGGAAAATTTTACTGCAAAATAGGTATTCATATTTTTATCACATTTTAATTTATTTCATTTTCCCATTTTCGGAGAATATATGTATATTTCTCCTTTTTATTTTCCCTTTTAAATATAAATATAGGAAGAACAAGGATCACTCGTCCGATTCGCGAACTGGCTTCGTCCTTCCCCAGCTCCTCCGTTCTCGACCTCCGATCTGAAAATACTTTCACCCTAAACCATTGCTTTCGCTGCCGTGTTGATCTTTTCCACCGCCTTCTCGTTTATTTTCTCCGTTTTTTACTTTGCGATCTCACAAAACCCGTGAGGTTTCAATCTTGCTTTTTAAATTTAAGGCCATATCTCTCCCCTGATTTTCTCGCTAGGGTTTCTCAAAAACGACTTCATACTTATCTCATCGGAGGCAAGTCATTCTCTACGATTAAAATTCCATTTTTTCTGGTTCTATGTTTTAATAATGATTTGAAGGTTTTGTTTGTTTGG
>BPVZ01000116.1:478938-491181 GCA_020521535.1 Rubroshorea leprosula
ATGAAGATGTCAGTTACAATTTTGTTGAAGTCTTTGTTTTGAATAATTTGCATCTTAATTGCGACGTTGTGGACTCTGTTCTCGCGATAGTTGCTTTTTTTTTTTTTTTTTTTTTTTTTTTTTTTTTGTTTTACGGTATGTTGTTGGGATGAAGATGTCAGTTACAATTTTGTTGAAGTCTTTGTTTTGAATAATTTGCATCTTAATTGCGACGTTGTGGACTCTGTTCTCGCGATAGTTGCTATTTTGTTTTTTTTTTTGTGTGTTGGGAACTCAGTATTGGAGTTCATTCAATATCTTCTGATGAAGTGAATGATAGATTGATGGTTGGTGGTTAAGATATGGGAGCTACTCGCATTTGATTTGATGATAATGGGATCCATAGGGCTTAAGCAGGGAGATAAGGGTATTTTTCCAAATGATGCCAATGATTTATGGTTATCAGATTGAAAAAACTGTTTGATTAGACTAATAAACTGCCAGGAAATCAAGATTTCTGCTTATGATATGGTTGAATGTTGTTCAAAAAGACAAGAGGAATTCATTTAGTACGGAAGGAAATGGGAATAGCCACTTATATGGTTCAGTATGACATGCTTAGGTCTATTGTTGCCAGCTTGAGCACATTACTGGGCTGTAAAACGTAGCTTTGTCTGGAAAGCTAATGGGTAATGATTCAGTATTTGGTCCAGAAGAGTTAGAACCCATGATTCCTACTATCTTCTTCTTCTTCTTTAACAAGCTAAAGTAGCTACTTTGTTGAATCTTACATATCGGTGCTATTTGGCTTGGTTTGTATGTCTAATAGTTTAATTTGAAGATTTTACTTCACTTGCAAACATTCATGCGTGAATTGGTTCAGCCAGAGTGGACTGTGCCCATTTTCTATGTGCCATAAGTGCAATGCATGATTATTCTGTAATAGACATGCAGGAGATTGTTGTGACTTCTTTGGAATGATAGAAATACTAATAGACATGCATCCTTCTATACGGGCAACGTGTGGAAGAGTGGTTTGTGTTCATAAATAACAATAAATGTAGAAACATAGTTTGAAGAGCTATCTAATTTTATGCAATATGCAATTTGGTGGTTGCTTTTAATAAAAAATTGACAGATATTGCTTTTGATGTAGTTCATCAGCTTCATAGAATATTTTTTGCAATTTTTGTTTGTTGATTGCAATGCAACTGATTGATTGAATCTGCTTGTCCGTTTCTTTTCAGGTTAAGTTCAGTTTGTTTGGATGACATTGCTAGAAAACTTGAATTATGACGTCAAATACACTATCAGGAGAACGGAGGTATGTTTTGGTTTAAACGTTGAAATTGTCTACCATATGGTTGTTTAAACAAAATATCCGTCACACCTCAAATTGATAACAGAAAAACTGAAGAGAAAGATTTGGGAGGGTATGATTAATTAATACTTATTAGTTAGCAAGTGAACTTGGAGAATGGTTTTGTCGCCCTCCTTTTGCTTCCTTTTTCCTTTGATTTAAATATCTTTTAGAATGATGGTATATGTTCTTTTTGGTTGGAGAATATCATTCTATATTTTCTTTTTTCAAACAAGCTGTTTTTCTAGGTTTTTGATTTCTTGGGGTGCAACTTGAGAAGTATAACTAGAAGATATTGTGTTAAGTGAAAATTTTTTGTGAATCTTTTTTCTTATTTTTGTGAGGAACATGTTTATAATTTAGCTAGGGATGGGAATGACATTTTCAGTTATCTTGGATTTCTTCTATGTTGTCTCTCATTCTTTCACATGGCTCAAGGAGAGTATTTACATTCATCTTTATTTTTAGCACCCCTCCTCTATCTTCTTTTTTTGTTGGAAAGCTTCAACACATTCTGTCCTTCATATATAGTAAATGTCTTCACTCTTACACATTTGTTGTGTGCTTCCTTGCGGTTGCCATTAAAATTTACAGATTCTATTCTCACATAGGCACCTGGGAGTGTTGTGAATTATACATATTCTAACAGCTTTTTTTTTTTTTCCTTTGGCCAAAGGCAAATATTATATTAATAACAACTAAGGGAACACCAGTTGTGTTGAAAGTCCAAAGCAAAGACTATCAACATCAATGCTACACTATTCTAATTGTATGTGAATAACCTAAGGTGCTTATTAATTGATTTATTTTTATTTTGTTTGCAGATGGGCTTCAGCCAGAAGAAGCGGAATGACTGTTTTGGGGAAAGTTGCTGTTCCAAAACCAATTAACTTACCCAGCCAAAGGTATATGTTTCCTTCCATCTGCTTTCACTTAGCTGCTTATCAGGTTTAATAAATGGACATGTTTGGTTTGTTCCCCTTAAGCTGTTTTTCTCTTTGTGGTTTCAAGGTTAGAAAACCATGGCCTCGACCCTAATGTTGAGATTGTTCCAAAGTGAGTAACACATCTTTATTTTCTGGTTCTCATGTTTCTATGCTAATTTTCATAATTTCTATTATTTTAATTTAAAATGGTCCTTTAGTATCCATGTTGATCCGTAAATCTTTCTTGCTCCTAATAGGGGCACCCTAAGCTGGGGCAGTAAGTCATCTTCATCACCTAATGCTTGGGGATCATCAGCGCTGTCTCCAAGCGCTGATGGCAGTGGTGGTTCTCCTAGCCATCTAAGTGCTCGCCCTTCATCTGGGGGAAGTGGCGCACGACCATCAACTGCGGGTAGTGACAGGGCCCATGAAACTGGTAATGCATGGGGTGTTTCAAATTCTAGGCCATCATCAGCTTCCGGGGAAATAACATCAAATCAGACATCATTTACATCTCTTCGTCCTCGTAGTGCAGAAACAAGACCTGGTAGCTCTCAGTTATCCCGGTTTGCAGAACCTGTGTCTGAGAGTCCAGGGGCTTGGAGTGCAACTGGGACAGCAGAAAAGTTGGTATGGTCCTGCAGTTAATAATCTTGATAAGTGACATACTAACAATTATTATTTAGTTTACACTACCAAAAATTTGTAATTGTTAAAACACCTCATTAACTAACTGTGGTAGTTGACTCGGCAGTATATCATATATGGTCTATTAATTTTTGTTTGTTTCTATTTTTTTGGGGTGGAATTTGTTGGTGGAACAACTAATATGTTTGATACTTACTTTAGAAGACAATTTGGAAAAATAATGAAAAGATATTCAGAAATTATATCAGTAGATTTTACATAAAACAGCTGGAGAAAAACCAGTGAACTATTTTCACTTGCTATATTCACAGGGTACTAGGAATTTAAGTATGGGACAATAAAATGTGTTTGAAAAGCTCAGTTGGGTTGATATGGATAGCAGTGTTACCATTTGAAAGACATTTTTCATCCTAAACGTTTCATACATTCACCCCCGGAATGCTGGATCCCTCTTAGACTAATTCTACTTTTGACCTTTGTTATGCTGCTTCTATATGGTCTAACTTTTGCTAGGCATTTTCTATTATACATGCAGGGAATTGCACCCTCCAAGAATGATGGGTTTTCTCTCACTTCCGGGGATTTTCCAACTCTTGGGTCTGAAAAGGACACTATTGAGAAAAACACAGAACCACAAGGTTGATGCTTAATATTCTCTTGAGCAGTTCACTTTATGACTTATGAGTAATGCATTTTTGTGCTGTGAGTTTAAAGCTGAGATCTCTCTCTCCTTGATAATTTTCAGTGCCTAGAAAAGGTTCAATTTTCTTAGTTTAATCACTTCTACGGCACCCCACAATATTTTTTATACATCAATTGATTTCATCCACACTTTTAATCTAAATAGCTGATATTGTTGTGACAGTCCTTAAACTGGTTCAGGGAGTTTCTTTGGAATCTTGTTTCATGTTATCTTTTTCTTTATATTTGTATTTAACTCCTAATTCAGCTCATTATCAAGACATTTATCAGTAGTAGGTCTTTATCAGTCTATTTGTTACCTGTGTAATTTGTTTCGATGTGTTATGCGAAATTTGGTTTAGGCCTTTGCTGGATATTTTTTGTGCAATTTTTTTTATTACTTAACTTTCGATTGCAGATCATTGTTCTCATGGTCGATCTGGATCATCCTCTGGTGAAGTGGCTATAGTGAAAGAGAGTATAGGCACCTCTGTTGTTGGTCTGTCTGCAGTTTATATTTTCATCTTTTCAATGTCATACAGTTTTGTTCTGTGGATTTTTGGCATGTTTGGTTCTTTTTTTAAGTAATGTGCTGTTATTTCAGGTGATGTTGCTGTAAGTGCAAATGTAAGGGGCGGAACTGGAAATTCTTGGAGAAAAGATAATCCTCCAGCTCCTGAAGATGGAGTTCGTCCCGGTGTGGAGAAGTGGCATGCAGATCATCAAGGGCCCCACCCGTTCTCAAATGCTGGTATTCACCCTCAGCATTATGATGCTTGGCATGGTCCTCCAATAAACAATCATCCAGGTGGTGTTTGGTACAGGGGGGCTCCAGGAGGTCCACCGTATGGATCTCCAATTCCTCCTGGACCCAGTGCCTTTCCTTTGGAGCCATTTCCTTATTATCGACCTCAGATTCCAGGTACTGCTCTTGCCAATCCACCACCTGTTCCCCCTCCAGGTGCTGGACCAAGGGCTCTCCACCCAAAAAATGGGGATATGTACGGGCCCCCAATTCCTGATGCTTATATTCGGCCGGGCATGCCAATTAGGCCTGGTTTTTACCCTCCCCCCATAGCCTATGAAGGCTACTATGGTCCACCCATGGGCTACTGTAATTCCGGTGACCGAGATATGCAGTTTATGGGAATGGCAGCTGGTCCTGCTGCTTATAACAGGTTCCCTGGTCCAAATGCTCCTGATGTTGGTAGTTGCCATGCCAGATCCAGTGGATATGGCCATTCAGGAAAAGCTTTGGCCTTGGAACATGGTGAATCTGGCCATCTTCATGATACAAGAGGACCATACAAGGTTCTTCTCAAGCAGCATGATGGTTGGGATGGTAAAGATGAGCAGAAATGGGAGGATAAAAAGGTACTGACTAGTGTAGGGAAAGATGGCCAACAGAAAGCATCATCTTGGGACAATGACGTGAAAGCAGATCACAGAGATGAAGAGATGAATTTAAGGTGCACGGTTGGTGAAGAAGCTCCTTCTCATAGCATTGGCATTGGCCAACACAGAGGTGGTGGTTCTATCTCAATAAAAGTCAAGTCACCTGAAAGTGCAGAAAATGCTAGGACATATGATAGCATTTCAGCAAAGGAAATGGAAGCAGAATCCTTAGCTGCCTCAAAAGATTCTAGTCTGATTCAGAAAATAGAGGGTTTAAATGTGAAGGCTCGTTCTTCCAATGGACGATATGATGCTACTTATATTTCCAATAGTGGGGAGCAGAAAAATAAATCACACATTGTTAATGCAAAGCCTAACCATTCTCTAAATGAAGGTGCAACTGGTTCTAGTGCCATATATCCTGATAGAATGCATGGTCCAGGAATTACTAACTCTGCCTCTGATGAAGTTAGTACTTCTGTAGAAGACGGTAGTCTTGATTCAACAGCTACTAGTGCAGCAGTCATTCCCAGGTTGATTCATAAAATTGTGGCTTACCATTGATGATGTTTTAGTTATTTTTTGTTGGGAAAATACTGATTTGAAGATTTACAGGAGATCTACTCATGGCATGCATGGCATTACCAATCATCATGATAGAGGAAGATACAATTCTCAAGAGATTGACAGATGGCAGAAGAAACCTAGTGTTATAGATTCTTCATGTGCTAAACCAGCTCTGGATTTGGAAAATTCTAATTTTGATGTTCAAGACCAGGCATCTGGGGCTGCAGAAAGTTCTGGATACCCTCAATCAAGGGATGAGGGAGAACCTGTGCAAACTATATACAATACAAGTGATACCCAGGAGCAGGTACTGTACTTCTATATTGTTTTCCTTCTTGTTGTGTACCTGAAGTTTAACTTTTTATGTTTTGGGACCTTGCATTAGCGTGCTATGATGAAGGAGCTAGCCAAACAACGTATGAAACAGCGACAGAAGGAGGAGGAAGAACGTGAGAGAGACCAGAAGGCTAAGGCACTTGCAAAACTGGAAGAGTTGAACAGGCGTACACAGGCTGTGGAAAGTTCAACACAGAAGTTGGGAGCTGATCCAGGCAGTGGTATCCAGAGTAACCAGGGAGAATCCCTTTCTCTTGAAGAAGGAAATGTGCCTCTTAGCAAATATGAAACTTCAAGTTCAGCTGTGGTTTCTAACCCAAATGTAATTTCACATGTTGGTGAAAGCATTAGTCAAGCTGAGAAGTCAATTATTTTGTCCAATGAGCTACTTCCTGAGTCAACAAAGAATGCCAACAGGGAAACCGCCGAAGAACATGCTCAATTTCTGTCCTTACAAGAGGGTGCTAATAATACTGATCCTCTGTGCTGTGAAAATCCCCCACGGTTAACTGATGGCAGTGTCCCTAAGCTGAAGCGTGTGAACTATAGACAAAAGCACAATGTTCCATTGCAGAAGAGTTCTACTGAGAAGCCTGTCTCTGCCAATACCAAGGAGGCACCAAAGGGTCAAACTGGTACACCCATTAATGTAGCTTTGTCTACTGAGCTTGTTGCCAATGAAATTGCCTCAAATGCTGACTTCAATTCTGCCCAAAATATCATGTCTGAGTCCTCTATGCAACAGAGAAGAAAGAATGGCAGGAGCAGCAAGAACAAGCACAAAGTGGAAGAGGCGTCATCTATGGGTGCTTTACCATCTGTCACATCCAAAGAAACCGATATTAGAAACAATTCATTTGAGGATAACAAAGCCAAATCTTCTGATTCTGATTGGGTTTCTCACTCAGTTCAGTCTCTAAGTGAATCTAAAGAAGCAAATCAATCTTTAGAGCAGCAATCATCATCACCTAATGAAGAATTCCTTGGGAGGGTGAATAACCAGGGGAAAACTCAAACTCAGCATTCTCGCAAGGCTGCTCGAAATCCACAGTCTCATTGGGCACCTGTGCGGTCACATAATAGGAGTGAGGCCACTGAACAAGTCAGTCAGAAGAAGGATGCTGAAGCTGGTGGTTCATCCGCAAAGAGTGATCCTCAATTGCAGAACAATCCAAGAAACAAGAGAGCAGAGATAGAAAGGTATGTACCAAAGCCTGTTGCCAAAGAAATGGCTCAGCTAGGAAGTGGTCAGCAACATTTGGCTCCTTCATACAGTCAAACTACAGTCAATGATGAGACTGTTAGGAGGATTGATTCTGGGTCTCATGGGGCAGCTACTACCAGAGAGTTGAGGAGTGGTGATTCCAGGCAGAACCAGCAAGGAAAGGGCCATGGGTCTTGGCTCCAACGAGCTTCAGCTGAATCATCTGTGCAAAGTATGCAAGACGGGCAGCCTTCAAACCCAAATAAGGGCACTCATAAATTAACTGGGCATCAGGAACACCAGAATAGTGATGCAAACTTAGCGAAAGAGCAGCCTAAATATGCTGAATTGAACTTTAATGATGGCTGGAACATTCCTGAACCTCCTGAGCCTGCACTACCGCCATCTATTTCTGTTGTAAGAGATCAGGGAGTGGCAGCACGAGGAAAGCGGCATATGATGAAAGGACAGCAGAGAGGTATTGGAAACAATCGTGAATCTGATTATAGGAAAGGGGAAGCTGAAAATCATAATGCGCAATTCCCAGTTACTGATACAAGCCAAACAGATTTTCCTGCTACTTCAAAAGAAAATCGTAGTGGGGATCGCCCATTGTCTCAATGGCAACCTAAATCTTCAATCTCTAATCAGCAGGCAAACAGGCTTGATGGTGGTCAAAATGTTGGAGCTGAAATTGGTAGAGGTAACAGAAAAGATTCTAATTCCCAGGGTAGGGTGCCACTTCCACCTCAACCACACAAGCAAACCAATGAAAGTCTGGCACAGCTGTCTCCCAAGGATCTATCTGTTGTTGAGAAAGGCCATGTAGAAGAAACTCTGGAAATGGGGCACCTAGATATAAACAGAGAAAGCAGGGAAGGAGCAGTCAAAGGACGTCCTTACTCCCCAAATCAAGGTGCTGGTATTCCAGAGGAGCCTCACCCATCAAATGTGGAAACTCGACATGAGCAACGAATGCCAAGGCCACGTAGAAATGTCTACCAAAATAACCGATTTGGTAGAGGGCAAGAATCTCATGGAGATTGGAATTCATCTGGTCAAGAGCATAACCTTCCTGCAAACCGGGATAGGCAGAGGCACAATTCACATTATGAATACCAGCCAGTTGGGCCACAAAATAATAACAGAGCAAATAATCCTGAAGGACCAAAAGATGGTTCTCACAATATGGGCGGAAGGTTTAGGGAGAAGAGTCGGAGTCACTCTCGACGTGGTGGGGGCAACTTCCTTGGACGACAGAGTGGCAATGTAAGAGTAGATGGTGGTTTTGATTGATTATAAGGAGACTAGAACATGGATGGATGACATAGCAAGGTCGTGAGTAGGTGATGTTATGGTTTTATTTGTGGGAAGGAAGTTCACAGGTATATTACAAATTAGGCAGCATTTTTCAGTGGTAAATATTGTTGAACTATCTGTCAACTGATTGGTGTGTACAATTGAGCAGGGTTAGAGAACAGCAGAGATGGTGCCTAGGCAAAAAGATAAGTCAGTTGATCCGTGGTGCTGAAATGTGGTTTACTTATCTCATTTTATATGGTTTAAAGAAGTGTAATTCGGTCACAGCTGTTTCGCTGTGGAACCTCTTGGTATATCTTTGAGCCTTCTTGTTTTGGGAATGAAGTAGTGAAGAAGTTTCATTTCATTGTTCTCCCCCCCACTTCATTTTGGTATCCCTTTATTAGTTGTGGCCACTTGTTCCTAGCTTCATTGCAAATGATTAGTTGCATGTGTGTCCCACTTCATTCAAGCTCGATCTTAGGTTTGATGATATTATCAAAAGCTTCAGTATTAAGTATATACATGAAGCTCGCAGGTAGTCTGCACGAGTTGAAATTGCTCTTAATTTTGTCAAGTTGAGCTCAAACCTGATTCTTGGGAGTTTAATGACTTGAAATGTTTCAGTGCCCACCCATTTATACCCACCACCCAGCTCGGTTCAATCCTCTTTCCGCGGATTAACGTCATTTTTTTTCCTTTCTGGGAGTAACCACTAATCGGTAACATTGTTCTTAACTATTAGACTCATTGCTATGACTTCGTAAATTCGAAAAGTTCGTACTTCTAAATTCGAACTTTAATGAAATAATTTTGCTTAATGCTTACAATTTTTTTTTTTTTTTACCAATGGAAAATTGAAGAAAAGAAAATAATTATAATATTATTGCATTAGTAGCTTGAACCCTTAACAAAGAAATTAAGGACGTTGGTGCACTGCAATCGGCTGAGAAAGAAATTAAGGACGTTGGTGCACTGCGATCGGCTGAGGCCGCAAGTGCTCTTAATGCTTACAATTACAAATTCGTAAAAAGAAAAATAAAATTGGAAAATGGGAACCGTGTCAAGGCCCAGAACTTTGGGCCTTACCCGAATAAAAACACACCAAAAGCTGTCGTTTCACAAACTCCACCGACTTGTATTTTTCCGCTTACCGTCTAGTTTTTTTGTGGCAAAAACCTTCTTAAGCCCCTAAACTTATCTCAAAATATCATTTAAGCTCCTAAACTAAAAATGAAGCAAATAAGCTCTCCAACTCCACTAACTAAGTAACTATTCAAATAAGCCCTTCTCATTCATGGTATTCATGCTTTTAAGGTGATATTAAACATGAAATACTTATTGGCCCGTTTGTAAGAAAACTTATTTGCATAATTAGTGGAGTTGAAGAGTTTATTTGCTTTGTTTTAGTTTAGGGATTTAAATGTTATTTTGTGGTAAGTTTGGAGCTTAAGAAGGTTTTTGCCTTTTTTTTTTTTTTTTGGTAGTTCACTAAAATCAGGGCTATGAAAATAAAACCCCCAATTCACTGTTTCTTCATCTTCCTATCCATATTCACCTTTACAAAAACTCAATTCTTTTGGCTGAAAGTATCAGTGTTTAATTTTGCAACATATTTCATAGAATTCGAAGCTGTGATTATTTCTTCATGTACAAGGTTAGTTCGTTAGTGTGTCTTTGTTCTATTTTTTACCTCAGTTGGATTATCTTCGGTTTTATTTTCTTTCATTTTTGGGGTTTTCGCCTTTTGTTTTAGGGTTTTTCTTGCTGGGTATGTGACTGGTCAGCTTGTTTAGCTGCCCTTAGTTTGTTAATGCAAAGTAGAAACGAAATTTCAACTTCTCGATGAAAAAATCTTGATGGGTCTTGTAAAAAGGAACAAAATTTGAACTACCTTTTAAGTCCTCTGCTGCTTTTATATCCTAAAGTTATTAAAGATATCATCTTTATGGTCAGAGGTTGTAATACTGAGGAAGATAGGGGAAAATGAAATTTTTGCCTTTTTATTTCCTATAAAAATTTGCTTTGTTTAGCTTATCCTGTTGATTTTCTGTTGAAGTAATCATGATGGATGTGTTCTTTTCCTTTTTCCTTTTGTTTTTTTTTTTTTTAATTCCTTTAATATGCTTTTAAATTTGAATTTACGTTTATATTTTTGTGGATATTGTCACATTCTTCTCCTTTTTAAGGGGAGCAATTTGAACATGTTTTAATTCCTCTTGCATCATGTCCAAGTTTTTTTTAAGAAGGTGCTTGTTGAGATCTTTTAGATTCTTAAGGTGAAATCAACTGTCCACTAAGTCTTGCTTGTTCTTGATTTCTGGTCCTGTGATTCTTGTTGTTTTACATGCTGTTGCTTCCTCGTCATTATTTCTGGGTGTCTTGTGTAGATGACAGTATAATTTTTTCCAGTTTGTGGTGCAACTTTGAAAAAACAATGTGTTTATTGCAGTACATTCCATTTGTTTAGGCCCTTTTGATTTCATGATCGGATGCTTAAGGTGGGGGTTGAGACAATGGTATTGGCAACCCAGCAATTGCAGGTAATCCAATAAACAGTTAAATGGTTTTCCATCCAGGAAAAGACCAAATTTATATGGAGAATTTTCCTATAAATGTAAATGACTGGTAGTGCTTGGATGGAGGAGCTAGAAATCCAATTCCCATAAAAACCAAAGAGATGGATAATGAATTTAGAGTGTTTATCCATGCACTATTAGTTGAAAATCTGTGAGATAACACAATGTTGTTGCTGAAACACCTATGTACACCTTTTGGGCTGTTAGGCTGTATTCCCTATCTAGAAAAATTCTCATTGGTTTTAAACCTGTAGTGTAGAGATATCAGCATTCCTGTTGTATTTTCCTGAAAATTCATATGTTGTTTTTTCATCTACTGCTTTCAGGATTCAAATGTAGCATTTCCTTCTAGGACCTTCCCATGGAGCAAAAGATTAATGTTAAAGAGACATGTAACGATTTGTATGGTTGGAAGGAAAGACAAGGGTACATCAGTAAATCACAATATTTCTTTGAGGTGATTTATGTCTCTCTTTAAGTGTACTTGCTTCTTTTGTTTGAGCAGTTAGTTCTTGAACTTTGTGGTTGCATTGCACCATTCTGCTTATGTCCTTGAAAAGTTGAAAGTTGAAATTCTTCCTTTTGAATCTTATGTGTATTGAATGCATAGATTCAGTCTAGCTTATTTCTGCAGTGTAGGGATTTCTTGTATTCGTGCAGTGAAAGTAAAAAATTTAAAAGTTTTAGCCTTCAAAGGCAGTCCCCAGGATGATGAATCAGGAGGCAGAGCAAGTGGATCAAATGCACCTAAGAATTCTGCTAAACTTTCTTATGTTCCAAAGGGTGAAGAGACCATAGTGGAATCTCCAAAGGCTCATAACCAGCCAGTTGTCTATGCCTCTGAAGCCAATGAGGCAATTGTAGGATCTCTTGCCATTCAAAAGTTATTCCATAAGTGGTTAATAATGTTGCACTCACAGTCATCTAGGCTGGTGATGGATGGAGTTTTGGGAGAAGAATTACCACCTGCAGAGACAGCAGAAACTTATGTAGAGACCCAAAGCAATAAAGTTGGGGTTCTAAAGGCAGTTTGGCACTGGTTCTGGGGTCTGGATTCAACAATAAGAATGCCTTTACTGATATTGTAAGTACTTTTTTATAAAGTACAATTTACTAATACTAGCTATTAAAAGGCATTTACAGTCACTCTGCCAAGTTTTCCTTGGTTATTGTTTCTTATTTTGTTCTTGCCTATAAAAAATATTTTAGCTCTAAGGTTTTCTGCTACGTCAATTATTTGAGCTATACTATACAGCCTAGATTTTATTA
>BPVZ01000116.1:491281-504441 GCA_020521535.1 Rubroshorea leprosula
ACGTTGCACATGGGAAGTTGAAGGAAGATATACGGGTTCAATTCTGGCAGCCTGTGTTGGACATAAAGCAGTTGAATTACAAGGAGCTATCAAAAACAAAGATGAAAGAATTGCAGGAGTGGATGAAGGAGAAGTTTATAGATTATCTTGAAGCAATGTGGCCCAGGTACTGCAAAACAATCCGGTATCTGAAGAGGGTTAATTTCCTTTAGACTTGCGTAGCTGATGTGAAAAGCCTGCTGTTGGCCTGCTAACTGAGCATTTTGTTAACTCAATACTAAGTGATGATCTCGAATACAAAGGCTGTTAGGCTGGTAAGAAGAAGGAAAAATAGAGATATGAGAACAATCATAGGTGCAAAGGGTGGTTTTTAGAGTTTCGTCCTAGTTTCAAAAAAGTTGGAAAAATTTTTTTGAAACGGGTAGGAAACACCCCATTTTGATTTTAGGTCATTGATTCTTGAATATCTTAAAGCTATAAAGGGGATGGAATCCTTTGTAACAAGTTATTTCTCTACCGAAGGCTTTTCTTTTCGATTTTTCAGTGGTGGGGTGGAGTGGGGTAGTCGTCATCAATTCTAATTCCAAGTTATCATTTGGCTCTGTAGTCTCTGTACTATGAGATTTGTATACATTGGATCAATAGCCATGACTTGACAACCATCGTCTGCATTCCTAAAGCTTCTCTTTTTTTAATTAAAAAGCAAATTACTGAACACCATTTTCTGTTGGAAGTGGGGAAGGAAAATCCCACGGACCACGGCACGAGGGGAAAGGCTAAATTGAAACTGAAAGTGGGATTTCATTTATAAATAATAAGAATATTTTACCAACGAGGGGTTTGATCAAGTGGTAAGTGGTTTATTTTAGCTTAAGTAAGGTCTCGAGTTTGAGATCTTGTGTATGTAGCAATTTCCGTTGGGAGACTCACTCACCATTTTCAGGTGTGCGACGCGGATCGATCTGGATTAATCGGGACGAAACTCCGGATACCGGATGAGAAACCAAAAAAAAAAAGAATATTTTTATCCACGCACGAGTGGGTGGATGAGTTCATAGGGATTTTTTTAGTTTAAACAAAAGTTTTAGTTTCAAGTTTTAAAAATACAATTTTGTTAAAACTTGTGAAAAGAGCTTTGTCACCGATTGAATTTTGTTTGACTCAAATTTGAATTTGTAGGTGGTATAATAAGCTTTTGGATATCAAGTGATACAAATAAATAAAAAAATATTTTTAAACTCAATTAAGCTTGGTTTCAAAACTGATCCTATTGTACAGCATTTGGTGGCCCAATAATCACCCTGCAGGACGTGCTTAGAACTAGAGAATTTGATATTAAACCACAAGTCTCCTTCCCCTTCCACAAAAAAAAATTCCATATTGTTCAAAAAAAAACTGACCCTATTGACAATAATTTCTCTTCCCAGCTCAGACCAACCTTGAATTTGAATAATCTCAGACTAAACAAAGTCTCTTTAAAAAGGAAAAAAGAAAAAAAAAAATCTGAATTACCCCATTGGTGAGAGAGAACGGTCCATATATTCCCGCAGGAGGCAGGACAGGATACTTATATACGTACAAGAAAACAATGGTAGACCCGGGCGCTCTCTTTTCTTAATTTCCGCCTCCGACTCGACTAGGCAAGGCAACGGCCGCCTGTTACCTCAGTTTTTCCGGAATTCCTCGGTTTCCACTAAATTTCCGATATGGTTCTTCTCAAACTCCCCTCAGTTCAATTACCCATGTCTTAGAATCCAGTAACATTCTCTAGTTCACTCTGAAATTCTGGCCTTCTCTTCCTTTTTGTCTTAAATTATATGGCTTCTGCGTTTGGTTTAGCTTCAGTTTCTAGCGCTCCCACTTGGCTTTCTTCTCCTCTGCATTCACGGGTATGTTGGATTTTCTCAAGTTATGAACTTTATTTTGGTATGAGTCTGATTTTGAACTTGTACATCTATATGAAGTTATTTGCTTGTTGGGTTCGTATTTATATATTTATTATTTATTTTTTTTGGTCGCATTCAGGGATGATGATGAATAGCAAATGTTTCAATTGGTATTTAGAGAATTGGACAGAATAGATTGGTTATAGGTATTCATGGTTAAAGATAAAAAATTCATGATATTCATATGCTGGGAGGGAGATAACCAACCCTGTATCTTTTTTTAATCCACTCGGGAAAGAACTTAAATACACATGGAATATTGTTATTCAAGGCACAATATTGAGCATGCACTGGAATAGCAATATTTCTGGTTTATTCTAATGTTGAAGATATGAAAATTGTATGAGTAAATTTCCATGCTACTGGTAAAGGGGCTTTTTTAAGTTTTTATTGGATTATTTAGAAGTAAAAACATTATTGGAAAAGGGTCATGTTTATTTTGAATATAGGGAGTAAATACATGTAAAATAGTATCCATTGGCTTGGTTATTCTTTGCATCTTATTTTCGCTTCCTTTTCCCCTTATTAGTTGTTTTGCCTCTATTCTATTCTTTGGAGTCGGTCTCTTCTCTTGCAAGTGTCCTCATAGATATTTGAAAATTATAGGAAGGTAAATGCTCATTTTTCTCTCTTTTTTGGAATATATCTCTTTTCAAATAGTTCTTCCCCGTTTATTTACACTTTTGGTAAATCTTTGAAGAAGAAAAGTTAGATGTTTACCTTTTGTCTGGTTATCATTTTCATTTGAATTTCTTAGCAACTTCCCTCATGAAATTTGACTAAATTTATTATTTTCTACTCCAAAATATCTTCTTCTTCTTCTTATCTAGCTGAGCTTGTTACGGAGATCATATAGTGAGCAGCAAGGTGGTGCTCAGCAGCTTAGAAATCCTAAAGGTAGCTTTTAGAACTTTTGAATATTGGGAATTTGATTTTGATTTGTTATTTGACAATCCTGTAGTTTTTAACACTCTGTCTGAAAATGTAACTTAAACAGCCTAAATCTGATTTATTCTTTGAGCTTGTAAGATTGTATGAGTTATGGTAAACAAGATAGTTGACTACAGCCAGAATTCTAGATTTCTGCTCTTTTTAGATATGTAAATAGAACTGTCCTTGCATCATGCTATGTATGATTTTGAAGATTTGCTTTATTACTGACTGCATTAAGTATGTCTTCTGATATTTTCTTTCTGGTATTCTGAGTTAGTTACATCATGCCACTTGTTACGTGGATTCTTAAAGCCAAAAGCATTTCCAGAGAGACGAAATGTGCTGTTTGCTACTTTCAAAGAACAACAATATGTTGAGCTCAAACCAGATGCTTTGGAGCAGTCAAGTGACCCTTCTGGTTCTGAAGATATCTGTTCAGCTGCACTTTCACCTATCCATTTTGAGGGAACTGATGGAAAATCTGGTTTTGTTTCATTTTATAACCGTCCATACAAAAGAGACGTTGAAGTCATTTCTAATGTGCAAAAGAATCAAAGTAGCTTGTTATGGTTCCTTGGTCCTACTGTCCTGGTTGCATCTTTCATTTTCCCATCACTTTATTTACGTAGAATACTCTCCACCATATTTGAGGACTCGCTGTTGACAGGTATACATCCAATTTCTCTAAGTACATCAAATGAAAGATGCTGTTAGATTAAGGAAGGATAAGAATGATTGACAACAAAAAGTTGATGGTAGTGAAGTTAAAGGATCCTTGGTGACTTTTCAATTTTCAAGGACTGGATGAGTTCTCCTATTCATTTTTAGGGGTGTTTGAAACCTTTTGGCTCTGGCAGCTTTCTTGTTATTAAAGGATTTGAGGGATAACTAGTATAAGAGAAAGAATTTAGGCATTTAATCGTGGACAAACAACAAAGTTAATAATATTGACAAAATTTTAAGGAAATAATGTGAGGTAGATTCCAAATAGAATGGAAATCTGCTGAGACTCTATGCAATTGAAATGTTATAGTGTAACAGTTTCCAAGATTGATGGTTATGATGTGCAAAATTTGATACTTACTCTCTTAATAGTATAGTATTCGAAATGGTTCTGTGTCCTCTACTGCAGATTTCTGGTATTATGCTGAATGCATATTATATTCAATTCTCATTCTAAATGGTCCTGTGTTCTCTAGTGCAGATTTCCTCATATTATTCTTTACAGAAGCCCTTTTCTATTGTGGTGTCGCCATTTTTCTTCTAATAATTGATTGTCTACGGAGGCCGGTTGAGTTAGATATTGCTGCTGATTCCTTGTCTCCCCAACTGGGACAGCGAATCTCTTCTGTTGCTACCCTGGTTCTTAGTCTTATAATACCTATGGTGACAATGGGTTTGGTGTGGCCCTGGACTGGTCCTGCTGCATCTGCTACTCTGGCTCCTTACCTAGTTGGCATTGTCGTCCAGTTTGCATTTGAGCAGTATGCAAGATATCGCAAGTCACCAGCTTGGCCTTTCATCCCAATAGTCTTTCAAGTAAGAGCTGTGATCACTTATTTTTGCCCATTTTTTGAGAGCATTACTGTTAAGTTAGGTGGAAGGAGCAATGTTAAATTTTATGGTAGATTTAATCATTTTCTGTCCAGACATGGTATATTTGATCAATACATTAACTTTACTAATATATTTTTAGAGTATCTTATCAAGAAATGTGTATATTTCCTGAATATTGATCATCCTTGTTCTTCTTTCTGTCTTGTTGAAAACGGATTCTTTTAGTGGTCCAACACATTTCAGATTGATTCATATGGGCCAATTCTCCTACAAATATTAAACAGATTTTTTGAAATGCGACAGGTTTACAGATTGCACCAACTGAACCGAGCAGCACAGCTAGTGACAGCCCTATCATTCACGGTTAGAGGTGCAGAAATGACCTCACATAACCTGGCAATTAACAGCTCTCTGGGAACACTTCTGAATGTCCTGCAGTTTCTTGGGGTCATTTGTATTTGGTCACTCTCAAGCTTCCTCATGAGGTTCCTCCCATCCACTGCCAGGACTACATAGCAAAGCATGAATTCTACATTAGGTTTGATAAAATTTCCATCACATGTTATAGAGTAGAAGACAGCAGTTGGTGTCGTTTCAGTTAATTCTAGGATCTTGAAACAATTATTTGGTTCTGCATTTGCTCTTCCAGAATTTGAATCAAGTGGATTTTGAATATATCCTGTTCCAAGACTACCAAAAGGGTTGTTGCAGGATTATATGAAAATGGAGCTCCTTGATGGTAGGGATAACAAAGAAGATACCGGGGTCTAGTCTGACCTTACAATCAGGATAACATGATTTTGTTAACTTATTCAAAACATGCACTGCAGTTTGTATATTGTTCTTTTGTGTTTATAGATAGTTCATATCTGGCAACTATGCATCTGAAGTGTAGATTGCCCGATTGCTGATATCCCGCATAATTGCTTGTTACATCATCTCCTCATTGAGTTTAGTTTTAGATAACACACATATGAAATTTTATTTACAAATCTTCTAGTTGAACTTGCTGTGTTTCCTGGATGGAAATTGTAAGACGATGATTACAAGATCAAATATATTCTTTTTCCCCTTGCTATAGGATAGGATTAGCAATATGTAGAGTTCCTTTTTTTTTTTTTTTTTTGCTGCTTTCTTCCTTTTCTTTCTTTCTTTTTGGCTAGTTATTTAATTTTCTGCTGAGAACTTGCATTCCTGTTCAGGTTTTCTGCTCTGGTTTTGGGTTTCGATTTACATTAGGCAGCTCTGATTGCAAATCTCATGCACACTATAATGTGGTGATTTAAGCTTTGAGTTAGACAACACGCACACCTTTGCAATTCTACCATGTAACTTCAAATGAATTGACTTTTACAGTAGTTTTTATCAGACTAAAATTCGTGACTCAAGGTTAAAAAGTGCCCCTTCAGACGGCTTGAAACAGTTTTATGATTGGTTTTATTATGTAGTTGCAAAGGACTCCAGAGCACTCCTAAGCTTGGATCCTAACTTCTGTTAACTTACAAAGACCTAAGGTTGGTTCTCAAGGCAGGTATTCCGATGCCTAAGTCAGCAATAGTCAGAGTTACTAAGTATGAATTAAGAGCTAAACTTAAGTTCGGTTTCAATTATCTTTTGGGGAGAACCCTTCGGGGTATTTATAGCCTTAAAAGGGCGTCCATGTGTCATTCTTCACGAGTAATCGAGATCATATGTGTCAATGATCACAGGAAACTCTCTTAAGGGATCTATACATGTACGGAGTCATTGTAAAACAAGAGCAAAGGGGACGAGCTCGAGCTTGATTGATCTCGTTATTCTTTAAACAACGTCTGACTAAATTGTTGGGAATAGTTTAGAACGTCCAAAGTACCTTGAACCACCGTAAGGTGAGGTACGTGACTTCGGACTACCACCACTACATATTAGGGAGTGGTTTAGTACCATTTAAACTTAGGGCTTTTTTGTTTGTTTTTTCAAACTTTCAAGAGTTAGGATGGAGCCTTATGTATGAAATCATATTATTGCTTTTTCCTTGTACTTGTTTAATACACTACTTTCTCCTCTGATACTATGCTCTGTTTGTATTACCTTCTGTGTTTCTATATAAGATTTAGGGAGCCGGTGCCATTATCAAAGTGAAAGGTTGGAGAAAATTGGACCAATAAATATGTTCATAAATCGACAATATATCTGTGAAGTGTGAAGTTCTTACATTATATATGATATAACAATTAAAAGTGAACAAATTTCCGTTGCCGGGAATCGAACCCGGGTCTCCTGGGTGAAAGCCAGACATCCTAACCGCTGGACGACAACGGATTTTGTGTGTGAGGAGCAACATTATAAAATAAAATTATAGTCACTCTGTACTGCAAAGTAGATGATTCAGTTATGCCCCACCAATTTATCCTTTATCTTGAAATCTATCTTCTTCTTCTTCTATTTTTTTTTTTTTTTGAAATGCATTCATTTACAAGACAAAATAATGATATTTATATGAAAATTTTGGATTTAAATGTCTGCTACAAATTAATAAGCTAAATAGGTTCATGTGTCCAAATTAGATCACACAAGAACCATTTAGAAGTAGCAAATCATCAAAAGCACTTAACTGAAAGTACTTTTGTTTAGTCAATTTGTGCAAGTTATGGCCGCTATGCTTATAATTAATTGCACGCAGATGGAAGTTTTGCACATATACATTTATACAGATTATCTAATCTTATGTAACTTGATATATATTTACAAATCATATATACAATATCTAAGTATAAGATGAAAAAGTTACCCCATATCAACTTACCTTGACTTTTGACTTCCAGATATATAAGGATCAAGATCATACCTTACAGGTATATATTTCTTATAGCTATATATTTCTTACAGCTAAGACAAAGTGTAAGTGAAAAAAAAAAAGAAAAGAAAAGAAAAAGAAAAAATGAAATAGAAAGAAGGAGAGCCTCAAACTTACTAGTATGAAAAATGGAAGCGAAGTTTTTAGAAGCAAGGGAGAGGAAGGCAGGAATTGAAGCAATGGAAATGGAGCTTAGAGCCTTAGACAAGGGATTTATTTATATATTGGTTCTAAGTTTTTCTAGGGCAACAAACTTTGGGGGCAGGGAGGTGCGTAGCTGTGGGGCAACAAAACGGGCAGAGAAGCATCTTGAAGGAAGATGCTTTTGGGCAGGTGTTTTTGGCTGCCCAAATATTAAATAAATGCAAGTTGATGCTCCAGGGTTGGTGTAGTGAGGCGGCACACCACCTGCTTTTCTTTAGGTCTGAGCATTGACTATAGGTATACTGTAAGTATTCTACTTATTTTGGTCAGTATTATATTCGAATTATAAAAAAATTAGGTAAGTAGCTAGGATGATAAAGAGAATATTTGTAAATATCAAGATAAGTACTAACTTGTTAATTTAATTTGTTTAAGGTTGGAAGGAAAATATTTAATTTAAGATTGTCCTTTTAAATTTTTAGGTATAAATTGATGGCTCTTTTTATCCCTATTTGGAAAGGGATTTTGCTTGATTCATTTCCTTTTATAATTTAATTTAATTTAATTTATTTCTCATTTTGTATTTTTATTTAGTAGGTAATGATAAATATAATTTTTTGTACAACATTTATATATAATTTTTATATATCATTGTATAAATAAATAAATATAAAATATCATGAACTTTAATAAAGTAAAAATAACTTACCATTAAATGTTATAGTCTTGATTGATTTTAGGGAAATGTACAAAAGAGGAGCAAGAGGGAGAAAAATGGAAGGAAATCATGGGAGGGTCCCTTATTTGGTTGGTCAAATGTCAAAACAGTCCTTAAACTTTCAATTTTGAATATTTTTAATTCTTAAATTATTTTAATCACTTTTTTAATTCTTCAACTCTAAAAATATACTCTTTTTTTTTTTGTTCTTCCAACAATTTAATGCAAGTTTTTTTCTTTCTTTCTTTCTTTCTTTTTTTTTTTTTTCATTTTATCATTTTTATTAATATGGTCTCTTTCTTTATGTTCATGGTAAAAGTAATAATTTTTTACGGATATCTTTGAGAATATATCTAGCATTTATACGGTAGGAAGTTATTCATATTTCATACCAAAATACCCAGACTAGGAATATTCACAAGGAATTAGCAACTACCCTCTTGCTTTGCTACGGTTGAACAATCCAACTCCTCCATATCCATGTAAGAAAGATTATCATCCAATTCCAATGCCACACTTGTTTATAATCAATAACTACTATTAGTAGTGTAGTACCCAAATTTATATTAATAAAAAAAGAATTATAATATACTAATAATATTATATCAAATGATCAACTACTATTGTGACCAAATAATCACAATTCCTTTAAAAAGAGTGATTTAAAAAGAGTGATGACATCTAAAAGCCTAAGATTTAAACTTTGACAATTACCATTTTCAATCCTCCTCAATTGTACTAGGGGAAAAAAAAAACTGTATAAAATGAATATAAACCATATTTCCACTTACACCCCCATTCCATCAGATCCCTACAGTCCTAAGTATTTATCAAAGTGCTAATAAGTGAGAATCAGAATCAGAATCAGAAGAAGATAAAAGCTGTACAGCAGTCATGGAATCAGCTTCAATTCCTTGTGAATACAATTGCCGTGGTTATCCCTAAAAAATTAAATACACCTCCTGCAGCACCAGCAGAACCAGGCAGCAGCACCATCAGTACTGTTGAATAAGACCTTCACCACATCCTTTTTCCAGCAAAGGAGACCGTGCTTTCTCATGGAATCAGGTTGAAGGGCAGACAAGAATTCCACTTTTGAAATTGCAAGAGATTAGGACGTCAAGTCTAAGCACTAGATTGGCATGTGCCCACCAAATACCAATACCAATATTCTGGATTCCTACTTTTGTGTAACTTTTATATTTCACATTGGGATAAAATACAGCATCACTACATCACTATTTTACAAATGAAACAATTAACAAAATCTACATATGCACATTCTTTTCCCCCTTCACAACATCCAACGACTCTAATTCTTTCAATAGCCGATCATACTCGCTGTCAACCTCTCCTATTTCGTTTCTAAGCTGTGTCACCTGCTCCACCAGAAATGATTTAATCTCATAAACTCAACAAAAAATAACTGAGATACAAGTATAAACCCCTTCTCCTATACTCCAAGCATCCGAAACACAAAAGAAGACATCATGTAATAAAGCAGGTACCTTTGCATCAAGTTCTTCACCTCTTTTCTTATACTCCAAGCATCTGAAACACAAAATAAACTCCAATAAATATGGTGCTTAACCGCTGTTTCTCATTCAGAGGGATGAGATACTGCAACAAAAATCTCACTTTGCATGTAATTTCTTATTTTCTTGCATCAACGTATTAGCTTCTTCATCTTCCAAGTTACTTGAAAAAGTATTGGCTGGCTACATAAAATTGCATCAGAAGAGTTATTAATAGAAACTCTTTTTGACAGTAAGATAATCTTTCAAGATAACAAATCAGCATGCATTATTCGAAACACTAATGGAAAAAGCAGGAGATATCATATCAATCTGAGGAAGGAACAGTTAGTTTTGGGCATGTAGCGCAAACCTGTACAATTGCATTGGCACCATTCCCTGCCTGCCGTTTAACCTTTTCAAATTCTGCTAAGTTACCTTGTTCCTTCCTCTTTGTATGTAATCCTGTCCCATCACAAGGAATTTTCTCTAAAAATGGAATCTCTTATTTTTACAAAGAGAACCAGATTATTTCATTTAAGGACTAGCCCTGTGCTGCTCCAACATGAGGGTTGGGTACTGAGTGATGTGCTTTTCCACTTGTCGATCCTGCTTTCATTCTATCAAGAGCTTTGGAATGTTGATTGAACAGAATAGGTTGTTGCATACCACTGTTTCCAGCATAGTCTGATAAAATCTGAGAAAATTCAGGAAGTCAAGGCTTCTTCTTGGGCTGATATCCTATAAGTCCACAATGATAATCCCTGACAGATTTGAACATATAATTCAGAGTTTAGATATCTTTGCTAGAAACCATAAGTACAGAACTAATGAAGGTAAGAGTTGGCTGCCAAGAGAACTTCTAAGGATCACATTTCACAAGTGCATTATGCAGTATCTGAAGGCAAATTCAAACTAAATTTGTTTAACCATAAAAATGAGCCAACATAGCAACAAAAAACATGAAAGTTTACAGATCCATGAAAAGCCATATTTCCTTAAAAGGGAAAAATGGAATAGAAACTGTGTAGCTAATTAGGTAGATGAAAAAATATCTGGAAGCAACTTAATAGGAAGAATCCACAGGGTATAAACATTTCACATGTAATCCAGGAACTACATAATAGCCACCTCACCAGTATTCCCATGTCATTTCCTTCAAGCGACATTCAAGCTTTTGAAAGAGGGAAGTTCTCTCAAAATCTAGTTTATTATGAGTTGGTTCGACAAAATTAGCTTCCAAAGCACCTAAAGAATAAACGCATCACTTAGCATGTATTCATCAAAAGAAAGAATCAACAATCAAGCAATGACCAATTTTGTAGGCTTCTTACCCACCACTCCTCTACCCCTATTATCTGAATAGCTAACAACCTGCCAAAATGGCTGCAAACATTACATGAAGGCATGAGTTTGACTCAGAAGCATCAATTATATAGAAAGAGAGGGTTTGATCTTTAAAGACATGGGGGGACATGCATTTATAAAGCAATGCAAGACCATTAGTCTTCTGACTTGTAAGTTGTAATAGTGACATTTCAAATAAAAAGCTATGTAATAATGGAGAAATCAAATCACGCATCTTCTCTAAGACGCATGAGTAATTAATTACTAAATTTGTGAGTTGGGAAAGTCTAAGAACACAAGGTAGAACTTCTTTACACCATTACCAGAATTAGACGGTTCTTGTGGTAGACACAAAATCCATGGATGTTAACTTGTGGAGATCCTTTAAGAAAACCAATTGTAGTTACTACTGTACCCTGCACACAGAAACCATACAGAGCAGAGTGTCAACCATGGCCACAAAGCAGTTGAATAGATCTCAACTAACAGCATGCACATCATAGACAATTTATATTGAAATTTCACAGAGATATGTCAAGCAACTATCAACATATAGAGATGCATGTAATCTGACAACATCCACACCAGACATGCCCTGATCGTAGTGCCTACAAACAGTTGATAACAGAGGTTCTTCAAAAGAAACTATAAGATAGAAAATATTGGATGATGCTTAAATGGACATACAACTGGAGATACAAATCAAGAAGAAAAAGAAGACCTTTATGGTTCACGTAGTATATCATCATCCAAAGAAGATATTTAGAATGAGACAACCAACAAGAATAAGGTTTGGAAACAGAAAGTCATACCTCCATGTTTCCAACAGATTGAGGCCTCTACAATATATATTCTATGCATTTAAGATCATCAACGACATTATGATGCTCAACAACTTCCCCATGTAATACTATTCTGAAAGTTTCAGGAACCCGCAAATACAAGATGGACAAGTATAACTGCATGGCAGAAAAGACTTCAACTTAGCCTGAATTCTTTTACTTACAAAATATGAAGTATATACAATATACAGATATCATCCATGTACTCACACGCAAAGAATAATTGTATTGGTTAGCAATATGCACTTCATTTACAGCCCTGCCAACCTTTTTGGTGTCCCCTTGAATGCGAATGTCCTACAACCCATATTAAAAAGATTTTAGTGGTGTCAATAGCAAAATAATGAGAGAGAATACAAATAATAATGATAATAATAATAATAAACCTTAGAATCAGAATCAAAGTCTAGCTCCAATTTCCCTTCATTATTGAACCACAAATTGTAGATGATAATTTTTGTGCCATGGGAGCCAATGTCATCAAACTGCAATATACAAGAAAAATAGGTCCTTAACCTACTAGAGAAGTGAAATAATTCAACAAACTATAAGAAAATATAAAAAACTTACTTCCTTCAGAAGCTCAGCTTCTGTTGAATATGGAGACCACTCCAATAACATGGAGAGATTTGCCACAAAATGTTCTCTACAATCTACTACATCTAATGCACCTTTTGACGTATTAAACTCATAATCAACCTGAATTTAAGCAGGACCATACTGAGAAGGTAATGGTTTAAAAATCTAAACAAAAGCTTAAACAAAGAAAGGATACTTACCAAATGAACCACTATTCTGTCATGGCCTGTTCTTGTCAAGAATGTATAAGACAGAAGACCAATGCTCTGAGTTAATGACCTATGTATGTATGCATATACTCTTTATTCATACAAATATCTATAGTTTGTTCTATTAGTGCTTATAAATACCACATTCAAGAATGAATAAATAAATAAATAAAGTATGCAGTTAGAAGCAAACCTATTGTTGAGGTGGTGACCGAAAACAATAACATCTGCTCCAAGTCTCATAGAACTAGTCTTGAAACCATTACCATCTGAAAGACAAATTACATGAGATATGGATTGAAGGAAAGAAGCAACAAAAATTACAAGCTACATACAAGATCGTTACATTGTCCAATAGCAGATTTTGACTTCCTATTTGAAAATCCAAAACTCATACAAAGCCGCATTGCATCAGTGTCCATCCCACCACCATCATCTGATAACAAAGTAACAAATCAAAAGAGGACAAAAGTTAGGTATCATCCTTATCTTAAAAAAGATAGAAAATTTACTATTAATAAAAAAGATAACTTTT
>BPVZ01000116.1:504541-514904 GCA_020521535.1 Rubroshorea leprosula
TGAAGGAACATGGGGTGAACTTGCAGATGATTCTTGCTATCTGATATGGAAGAATAGAGCAAAATTGTCAAGCATCTTCAAAGAAACTTGCATAAAGGCATTCTTAAGAACACATTTGTGAAAAAAAGAGACGAACAGATGATAAATTACAGCTGCATACTTTGGAGTGTGACTTTGGAACCAAGCACCCCATCATACTTCCCAGCTTTCCAGAACTGGCGGCAGACTGGTGCTGGAGATAAAGTTGCCACTGAAGAAACAACTGTATCATCCACTGGAGAATGTCCTTGCTCCAACACACTATTGCTGCTATTCCCAGCACTGAAAGCAATTGAGCTTCTATTTTCTTCAGATTCTTGTGCTCTAGGTCTATCAAGCTTAGGTGCCTGGGCCTTCTGGTGGTGTTTTTGCTTCACTATGCCCCCAATAATACTTGGCTCCACAATGACAGGTTTCACATCTACCTCCCCAAGATCATCATCACTACTCAAATCCACTATGTCTGCACGGTTCATCTTAACAACTGAAAGAGAAACAAAACATGCAACTAAGAAAGTAAGAATGCGCTCAAAACACAATGCAAGCAAGCCTAACTTGAAAAAAAATATATATATATATATAATAATAAAAAAAAAAAATCAAATACACACAATGCATCAAATGAAGAGATCTTTTTAATACTTTTCACATCATCTAAGGAAAAAAAAAAGAAACCCGAGAACCGAAGAACACAGACAATGAGCAGAACCACTGAATTCTTGAATTGCAGCTTGAAAACAATCTTAAATTAAAAATAACTGAATAAAAGAAAAACAATATTCAAGAAAATGTGGGTTCTTTACCTTTTAGTAAAGAGATTCAGGTATAATAACTGTAACAGAAAAACTGACCAACTTCTTGACCCTAAACTTAAACTGTGAAAATCTTTGAACAAAGAACGTCAAAACAGACAAAAACATAACAGAAGATCTTTGTCTTGTTACAATTGCCCTGGGGGAAGTACATGTGAAGCCCTCATGTCTCAAATCCTATAAGCCCCCAAGCAAAAAGGAGCATACTTTAGGAGATTTTTTTTTTTTTTAATTTTGGGAAATTAAAGCATTGAGAAATTGAAAATCTATGAAGTTGCCATGGTCACAAGCAAAGAGAAGTCAAGTTCGGTTAGCTCACTTAGATTCGGAAAATCCTTTTTACTACGTGGAATCTAAGGAGAACTTTCGTCTAGTGGCTCGGTTGCGTAATTTAGGTTCGGAGCAATTACTTTTCTGTGGGGTTAAATAATGGTTAAATTAATATTTTTTTCCATGGTTAGATTAATTTTTAATCTAATAAATTATTAATTGAACCAAAACTTCTATTAAATAATAACTTCTTTTAATAATCCAAAACGAGTGATTAGAAGGTTCAAAGGGAAGTTATAAATTAGCTAAAGATGGAAAAAAGTTAAACAAGTTAAGGATTTAAAATTAATTATGGATTAAAATGTACTTCTATCAAATAATATGATTTCTGTGGTGCGATATAGCATAAAAATTTTCTTTAAAAAAAACCTAACTTTGGCATGTAAACCATTTTCTTTTTTCCTTTTTAGATAAGTTCAGGGAAAAATAACTTCCTAAACTAAACTAGAGTTGTTTTGTATAGGTTTGTGTGTTAAATTTCATTTTTATGCCTCAAATGGACAAAATGATAAAAACAAAAAAGTGCCAAAGAATTGGTGATTGCATTAATGATATCTCAATAACGATGAGCAGGCACTAGGGACATGAGATGAGAAGGAGAAATGGAGCAGCAACAAGCCCACATCCAAATTCTCTCAAGCCTTCTATTATTATATCAACTTCAAAGTTCAAACAATAAAGCTCCGAGAGGAAGGAGAAGATAGAAAAGGGACAGATATGAAGGCAGAGCTCTTCTGTTTGTGTAACATGGAAAGAAATAAAAAATGGTGAAATTCTCATTTTTCTTATTTGGGGTTAATGTGTGGAAAATAAGACATAAATTACAAATTAATCTGGGAAAAGGAAAAATCAGTCCAAATTGAATCAGTCCAAACAAATTTTCTACTTTATTCTAGAGTCATATCACCTCCTCTGTAATTATACAATTACTTTAATATCCTTTCTAATACTTAAATTTTGTCTCGATTGATTTCAACATGGACTGATTTCTCCTTCCCCTTTTAATATTACAATTGTTATTTTTGTACAAAGGAACTATGCATGATACAAAAACAAGCTATTCCGAGAAGCAAAAGCAATCAAGTTTGTGGTTGGATGCCATGCTAGATGTTGTAGCTTACAGCTCAAGTTACCCAAAAAGTCATTGCTGCTAAGGCTGGTGTTTTCATGCCCTGCAATAATTAGAAGAAACAACATTGGGGAAGCTGCTTGGGAATCTGATTTCACATTCATCTGCTTTACTGAAAAAATTGTTAAACTCAACGGCCTCACAATGCACAATGCATTAGACAAAGACAAAACAAGAGGGGGGAAAGGGGAATAGAAGGAACTTGTACCTTGTCTGTGAAACCTGCGTGTTAGGTTACTTAAGGATGATCTTCTTGACTTAAGGGTAGTTTGGAGAGGCAGCTTCCTGTTTTCAATTTTCAAAGAGCTGCAATTCAGGTCAGAAAAGAAAAAAGATGGACTGGAGTTTCCTGCGATACATTCTGAACAATTGTAGCAACAAACATGCAATCTAGAACAAGGAGATTCAGCATCATGGAATGACCAGGTCACGAAAGTCATCTTTGCAAAAAAAAAATTGCGTGACTGCCTTCACATAATAGTTTCAGTTCCTCTAATTTAATTCATTTATTTATCAAAATCATGAATTTACTCCAGACCATTATTCCTTTGCTGTCCCCATAGGAAGAAAGTTCGTAAAAGCTACCATGAGCTAAGGAGTAAGGGACTAAGGGAAAATGGAAAAGAGAGAGAAAAAGAAAATGAAAGAGCTGACCTGTCTGGAATTTTGCTGGCTTCTATTGTAATCCCTTTTTCACTTCCATTACCATGGGAAAAGACATGAAGAAGATTGCTAATCCAAGATGACAGAGTGAGTCATTAGAATTGCATTAGCACAAGGTAATTGATAACAGCACCTGAGATGAGTAAATATGTAACTGCATCATTGAATACACACCTATAAGATCCAGTTGCAAAATGAATTCCATCTCCACTGAAGCAGCATTCAAATTTGTCAAATATAGAGTCCTTATCATACAAATCACATAACTGCACAATGAATTCTAAAGCTGTTAGCCACCAGTGGCATGGTAGTAATACAATTCATGAAATTATCAAAGTGAAATTATTTAGAGATGTCATCACTTCAAAACAATTCCAATAACTATGCATGAAGGTATTAGGTTGGAGGATCAATTACCCTAGTCAAATCTCAACATGGAAAGGCTTTGATTATGATGCTCAAGAATCTTGCCTGTTCAAGAAATTACTTTTCTAAATGTACCAAAAAAAAAAAAATTTACTTTTTCTAGGATAAACAAAAATATATGATAATCTACAAAAATTCTGTCATTTTTCTTTTAGGTTGAGAAAGTTATCCATAACCATTTATTGTGAAATCACAAAACATTATTAGACCAATAACTAACAGTTGCTGCTAATAAGGAGAGCTATATCAGTATATTAGTATTTAAGGACATCTAGGGACCAAAAGTTAAGACTTTATTCAGTCAATCAACAAGCCAGCAGTGACCTAGAGGAAAAGTTAAACATATATTATTCAGGTTTGATTGAGTAATTTGTTCTTCTGACTCACATTATTCCATCCTCCTTCCCTCCCTAACTAAAATAAGTTTACATGTATTATTCAGATATCATACATTAACCTCCAGTACAGCCATCTTACCTTAGGGCGCAGATGCTCATGGATGTTAAATATTGCAATTGGTGAAGAACCTTTCCGTATATCCCACAGCTAAAACAATGAAGAGCATCAGTTAGTAGAACTGTAGAAGACAGCAGGAAATGCACTTTGTCATTAAAATGATATCTGCTTATCCACTGATCAGTAGGTTTTTGGGTCCACTCATCTCACTATTCAATAACTGTAAAGGTGTCTGAAACAAAATTACACATAAAGGCAGAATTCTGGGCAGAAATCCAACGGCCTTGTGATGGAAGAGATTATAAGGTTCCTCAAGAGGAAGAAATTTTATCATGTTCTTGCTATTATCCCAATAAAGAATATCAAAACCACTATAAGAATTTAGTGACCAACTTATTGTAGGGGAGTATCCTGTGTTCCTGAAATTTTATCAAGTGTTTGCTGTTCCACACTGTTTTTCTAATACAATAAGGTAAGAGTTTAAAATATAAAAAATATGTTAAAAGGAAATTATAAACTCCATTTTGAGTTTGACAAACATATACATCTCATCTCCCCAGAGGAGCATCAAAAGACAGAAGGATAGTTACAAGTAAAAATCATGCACAATTCTGTATAAAAGACCTTTAGGTTCATGTAATCACGACTTAAGATGTGCTGTCCATCACTTGAGAATTTAACATCAGATATGGCTGCCACAATCTCAGTGAAAAATGATCTTGGTGCAGTGCATTCTGTGTCCTTCATTCTGTATTGAGTAGTAAAAAAAAACCTACAAAGTCTAGCATAATAAATCATGGAGCAGGGGATGAAAAACAAATTGAATCACAACTCACATTCTTGCATTATCGTCACATAATGCTGATTGCCGCATGTCAACTAAACGAATAAAACCTCTTGAGCTGCTATATGCTAGCAGATTACAGTGATTTGGATGGAATTCAGCTGATGTTATTACCTCTGAATAAAGACATGAGGGGTTAGAGATACGAGGTAACAGAAAGAGAAATAACTAGACTGAAGTTCTGAGTAATGGAGGGTTGAAATCATTATATCAGCATCTAAACTTATCTGAACATGTCCAAGTTTTACCACTAGAGTGGAGAGTATGAAGGTTTACAAGAGAGCTAAATAGTGTTTTTTGCTATGGCTCAAAATTTTCCCTGATCCTTGGTAAGGCTTTGTGGTACATATTTTGCAATTTATTGTCTCCCATGTCTCAATTGCTCCATGTTCATCGGTAAAAAGACAAAACAAGGATCTTAAAATAGTTCAATCTATTATGCATAAGAATTGGAAAATAAAAGTTTCCCAGAAAGTACACACCATATGTTGCATTTAGAGGTGGAACAAAATTACCAGTAAGATCCTCCATGTTTGATGGCTTCATGTCAATAATATTGAAACACTGATTATTGATTTCAAGATTCCACAAGTTTATTCTAAGGTCATCAGCAGACAAAAATGTTTCACCATCACTGTAGAAAGATTGAGAAACTAGATTATCATCTTAGATGCAACAAACGATTTATATTCTTTTCAGCAGCTGTTCTGAATTACTTGCTTATTTACAAAACTGAGGAAAGGGTATATTTCTTGATTACCTCCTTTTGCACAAGGAGAAGAATCTTGAGCTAGAAAAGAATTAAAAGTGCATTATAAACATAGAAGTTGAAGAATTTACCTGTTGTACGAAATTGAGTTGACATTGAAATCATGAGCCTGACCATAGACCTTCTGACATCTTGCATAAGCAGTATCTTCATTGTTATCAATCTAGCCAGGGAACCAACTAGTAAAATAACTTTCATATAGAACAGACAAGAGAAGTAGCTTTATACAAGCTTTTGCAATTACCATGATCCAGAAATACCTACCTTAGCATGCAATTCCTGAGATGGAAATAGGTCGTCAGTCACATTCTCTTTCCACCCCAGGTAATTTCCATTGCTAAAAGAAGGTAAGTTTTGAGGTACATGTTGCTCGCTCCTAAAACTCCTTTCAGCCAACAGAGTATTTTCAGAAAAGATACGTTGGTGAAGATCCATCTCCTTTACCTTTTTCACCTTCTGGTCTTTTACCTGACCTCAAAAACAACAAGATTATATGTGAGTAATATGTAATGCCACAACCATCATGACAATATGGAAAAAGTGCTTAAAGAGAGTGGTGTTGAATTTAATGTTAGACAATGATCAATAAATAGGGGGCTGGGGGAGATCGAAAGAAAAGCAAAGCATTGTGTCTTTTGCAGAGACAGACAAATTTTCTCTAATTGAAAATGCTTGTGAAAGTGAAAGTTGCATTTTGAAAACTCGCAAACTCTCCATAAAAAATCATTCCTAGCATAGCCCATGTTTGATCACATTACACTTGTCAAAATCCTTATGGATCAAATATCATTCTTTATACCAACGGCCTTTGGCAATCATGTGACAACATCGCAGCGTCAAATTCAGTTCTTTCAATGAAATTAATGAATTCAATTATAAAATTATTACGGGTTTTCAGTCATTTCAACCTTAATCTTTCTGAATGTTGTATAGAAAAGTATAGAAAAGTATACCATTATGAACAACAATGGCATATGGCATGGTGGATTGGAGTTATTAAACATAAAAACACATACCTTCCATAATTTAATTGTCTTATCATTTGTTGAAAGGATAAAGAGGGATCCATTGGACACTGTACACCATTTCACTTTGTTAATTTTCTCTTCTATCTCCACACTCTTCAAGTAATCAAACTACAGAAAAGAAAACACTGAAAGGAATTACATCACAAGCAGAAGCCTTCATTGAAGGCAAAAGCATAGTGTACCTGAGATGAGATGACATGTCATACTCAGTATTAAGGCATACCTCAGGCTCATGACTTTGAAATTCCATCTTATATTGGTATTCTGGATGCTGCAAAGTGACAGAATCTACCTGCTCCAGCTCATTTCTAGAGAGGTATCTGTTTGATGTCTAAGAAGCCAATAAGCAAGGATAAAAGATCATAAAACAAGAATCGCGAATTCCGAAAAAGGGGTTAGTAGCTAGTTGGCATATAAGAAGTAAAATATGAGAAACTCTCACTTGTTTCCCATCCTTTCTCTCAAAAATCACGACACGGCCACCTTGATCTCCCACAGCTAGATAATCCCCTCTCTTCTCGAATTCAAGAGTGGATACAATATCAACTGAAATAAAAAATGAGTGCCATAATTGTTGAAAATATGTATCATAACAATCTGAAATTTGCAACAAAAAGCTCCAAGAGAACAGTTAATATAACATAGGAAAATATCATAAACTGGCATAACCTCAAACACAAATTCATCCATACATATATAATCAGCGAGTAAGCAAGCAAGTACTACTATGTTACATACATAAACATATGTATGAATAAGCATACGGAGGGAGAAGGCAGGCCTAACCATTTTGTATTTCTTCGCCGGGGCTACTTTCTCCGAAAACCTGAGAAAACGTCCACTCAAGAGGTTGGTGTGAGCAGCTAAAAGTCATGGATGCTCAGCTGGTTCGTTAAACGGAGTTGGTTCTGGCCATCATCTCCGGCGAATTCTCGACTACCGGGAAAAAGACAGAACGACAATTACAGGCGACTCAGATTCCGAATTCTGATTCTCGTCCTCTCTGCAATCACATCATCACTTTCTTCTCTCTTTTATCCTCTACTCTTTTCTTATATGAGCAGTGCCAGGGGCACTCGCTTTTTGCACTCTCCGGCCAACACTTCCCCTTTCATTGGGCCACGTAAGCTTCTTAAAAGCTTTCAGGCGAATCTCTCGGAAACCAAAATAACGTGGCCCAATAAAAGAGAAAGTGTTCGCCGGAGAGTGCAGGAGGCGAGTGCCCCTAGCATTGCTCTTCTTATATTTCAATTCAACGGAAAAATGGAATAGGGACATCTCTGGCTGATCCAGAGGCCTAGCCCAGGCCCAACGAGGGCCTCGACTTGAGAATAATAATTGAGCTTAGCCCACAACCTCTTGATCTATATTCCATTATAGTTCAGAAAAGGTCCAAAACAAAACATTTATAGTATATCTAGTTTGAAAATTTATTATTATTTTTGGTACATCAGAAGCTATCAAAAGCTTAGTTTCTAAAGAACATAGTTCCAGTACAATCGTTCTGCAAAATCATACTAATATCCATTGTGGGGTTGGAAAAAGGGTAGTACCCAACTCAAGATTATGCCCAATGGAGGCCATATAGTCAGCAGTTGAATTACCTTCCCTGAGAGTGTGATGCACCAAGCAGGAAGTGAAAGAGTCAAGTAACAAGAAGATATCAGAGAGAAGCATTGAAGCTGCTCTAGTTGATACCTTTCGAGACTAAATTAGTTGTATTGCCAGCAAGGAATCCATTTCCAGCAGGATTAACTGCTGCACTCCAAGGGAAATAGCAAGCTTAAGGCCTCCTATACATTCCCATAATTCAGACAAAAAGCTTGTGGTAATGCCCACATTTATAGCAAACCCATGCTGCCAGCGTGCATAGTGATCACGAAGAAGTCCCCCTGCGACTGCCTTACTTGAACTATGATCTTGTGATCCATTTGTATTAAGTTTAAGGAAGTGCTGGGGTGGAGGGGTCCAACTAACCCATTTGGGGGTTTTTAAGGGGAGGGTCGGCTTAGCCTCAAAAGCAAGCTTTGTTTCCAAAGGCCAATTTGCTTGCTTGCTGAGTGACAATTAGCGGTGGGATCCTTTGCGCCTCAAATATTAGCCTGTTTCTGCTTTTCCACAAATATCAGATAGTTGCAAGGAAGATGCTCGACAATGAGGCTGAAGCACGGGGTCCCATCTTTGGTTTAGAAGAGTCTGTTCAATTTAGGGAAAAGTCTAAAACAAGACATTTATGATATATTTAGTTTGAGGGAAGATGAGGATTTTTTTATTAATTAAATTATAATATTTTTAATTTATCAAAAAAAAATTTCTTTTCTCTCCTTCATTCTTATCAAACTAAACATATTAATTGAATAAAAACTTCATTTATATTCAAGTATCATTTTATAAATCAAATTTTAGATTCAAATCTAGAGTATAATTGATAAAAAAATTAATTTTCTTAAATGTATAGAGTGAGGTAAGGTGGGGTGGAATAAAAAAAGATTAACCCTAAAAATATAAATCGACTTGTAAACATCCAGTCACTAAACCAAAAGCGGTCAAAACTTGAAGTATTTCGATAGAAAAATTTGTCATTATTTTTCCAAAATAAAAAGATTAAATTTATGTGCTTAAATGTTGTTTTGTATCTACTATTTAAATTTTCTTATAAACTATTATATTTAAAATTAATAATTATAAAAGAGAATAATTTATTATATTTTTAATACATAAATTTATTATTAAAACCCTAATCAAATCCCATACCGTCAAAGTGTGCGCACCCTCTAGTCCAGTATATATATAGATTATTCTTCATTAATAAAAGGTCCATATAAACCCTCCACAACATCAATTTGCATCTTCTCCGGTGGGTTCCAATGCCGTTTCCTTTGGTTTATAAACCAGTTGTTGATCTGTTTGGGATCCAGTCCAGTTGACACCGTCAGGATTGCCTTGTCCGATTCCTGCAGCACTAACAACCTGTAATTAATTAGATCTCAAATCTAAATAAACTTTTAACCAAACTATACAAAGAAATCAGAATGATTAATGACTCTCATCTCATGCAGTCTGATTTCATAATAATAATATTTATGATGATTGCTACACTTCACATCAAGCTAGCAGAGCGCAAGAAATTAGAATCAATCAATAAATATATATACATATACACACGAGGAGAAAAAATTTATTTATATATAAAATTTACATATTATATTTATATAAAATTTTAAAAATTTATTTATTTATTTTTAATTGTTGAGATTTATTATAATTTTTTAAATAAAAAATAATTATATTTAATAAATGTGAGTATTTTAATTATTAAAAGTAAAAAAATAAATGATTAAAATTTTATATAATTGTAATGTGTAAAATTTACTTATAAGTAAATCCCTATTATATATATATATATATATAACCATTCATTATATATATTACGCACCGTGGGATATGGCCATTGGTAGTTAACATTCCACCAGTTGAGCAATATTTGCCTGGACTCTTTTGGTAGCTTCCCTTTCTTCTTATTGCTTTTTGAAAATTCATGCTTCAAATTACTAATATAACCCCTGTATTTTTGCAGGAGCTTCTCTTTCAGCTGGGAGTCTTGGTTGATCTGAAAACTTTCCAGCTCACCCCCACTCAAGTCTTCTTCAGATGATGCAGCAGCAGCAGCAGCAGCAGCAGCAGCTTCTTCTGGCATTAATTCAGCAACAACATACAGAAGCAGTTTATTTCACAAATTAAGTGAAGTTTTGAGTTTCAACTTTAATTGAAGCTCTCTGCAATCACATCATCACTTTCTTCTCTCTTTTATCCTCTACTCTTTTCTTATATGAGCAGTGCTAGGGGCACTCGCTTTTTGCACTCTCC
>BPVZ01000116.1:539957-551129 GCA_020521535.1 Rubroshorea leprosula
TATTTAAAATAATAAATTTAATTAAATACATATAATTTTTAAAATTTAAACTAATAAATATTAAAATACATAATATAATATAAATTTTTTTATAAAATGATAGATAATAATTAAGTACATATAATTATATATGGGTATTAATTATTAAAATTTACTACCCATACATAATTTTTACTTCTCAATCTTTCCCAATAAAATAATATTTCATTTACATAATTGTAATATTTTTTATACTCCACATTTTCATGTCACATCCGTTAAGCCTTGTCTCATCCCTTCTTCCTCAAAAGTCCAATTTCATGTGCCTCTTCAGCCCCCATTCCCAACTTTTTTGACTTTTCAAATCAATTTCTTTCTAATATTCTTTCTTTTCTCAAAGTTTTATCATGTAATAAACAAAATAGCATCAAGCGTTTGAGTCAACTACAGCTTCTTCTTATCGACCTTGTTTACAAGATAGCCATGTTGATGATAATCGAAACTGTAGTGATTCTTTGGAGGGAGATGAGGTTATGACCGTCGATCAATGCAATAAGATTCGAGAAATGGATGACTCGCAGCTTGTAGGGGATGCTGGCGTGGCGATGAGAGGGGAGGGTAGGAGTTTGGTGGAGATAGTGAAAGCTTCGAAGATGAGTTTGGGGAAGCGATGGCGTGGCCAGCCTCCAAGGTCTCAAGGGAAGATAACAGCGTTGACGATGCCTCCACAGAGGAAGATGAGAGATGAGGAAGGCAAGGAAGATGAGGGAACTGGAGCAGAGAGATTAGGCTACTTTTCCGGAGGTGATGAAGCGGTGACTGGTGTGTTGAGATGCTATGGAGTCACGAAGATGTAGCAGGTATGAGATTTACATTAAAAAAAAAAAGTTAATAAAAAGCATCATAGATTCTGCCCGGCGAGTGGGATGGCTGGGCTTTTGGAGCGAGTCCGGGGAGTCTAGCGGGCTAACACGGGCCAATTTGCAAAACGGGTCAATGCATGAAACCGGTCCATTTTTAATTCCAAGTTCAATTGAACTGGTTCAACCAACCAGGCCAGGCCGAGTTTTAAAACCATGCTCCATGTAACATGCACAAGTTTAATCAAGGTTGTTGCCATTGTTTTGCCTTTACTCTTGAGTTTTTTTACAAGGGAAGTGCTTATGGAAATTATCAATGTCAAAAAGAAAAAAAAATCTTAGAGATTTTCCCCCAAACAAAGTTGATCAAGTGTCTTGGATTCGTCAACAATAAACTAGGTGCTGTAATCGAGAATCTCTTACCCTATGATGCTAACAATGAATTTTTGTGTAATGTGAGTGATTTTGTTTTGGATGTTTTCAATCTTCAAATTACAGCCAAGCAATGCATGGATGGCACCATAAGACTTCTTGTCGCTGCGTAAAAATCATAGTTGCAACAAACATTGTTGCTGCAATCGCGTTGCTTAGGAAGGATATTGATGAGATACCACTAGAGTTGGAGAATGCTATTGAGAATGGAGAAGAGAATGAAGATGATGAATAAAGAGGATTTGGAAGCTGCTAAAGATTGTACAAGTTAGAGATGTACGAAAACTTATCTTTATCTAGCTAGCTATAATGACTAAATGTTAGTTGAAATCCAATGATTTAAATTGATATTGTAAAAGGAAACTTAACTACTTACAGGTAATGAATAAATTTTTCTCTCTTTATGCTCGCTAGCAGCATTTGCCATTTAGTTTTTATTTTTTACTTTTTTATCTCAATTTGATTCAAAACAAAAATCTACTACTCATTTTTGGCTGAATCTTGGCGACAAACTTGGCATCTTGAGTTACACGTGGGCGCTATGTTCCCCCACATCTAGCCCACTTAAGACATGCCAACTCTCGCACCAAATCTTGTAAACTAGTTTTTAAGTACATTTAATACCTTAACAATGACTAAGGTTCCAGTCACGGCAATGCTATGGTATTCCCATCACCTCCCCCAAATTGTATCTATTCAAAATTAAAAAAAAAAAAAGAAGAAGAAGAAAGGCATGCGAGCTGTCTATGGGTGGCTTTTTTGTTATTTTTGTGAAAATTAAAGGGTAAATTATTAAATTTATTTTTGACGAGAGAGAAGACGTTGTAGAATTTATTAATAGCATTCAAGGTTAAACATGATCCCTGAAGAATTACCAAAATACGAAGTTCTCTTCTTTCTCTTTGATTTTGACTTGGTTGGCAAACATGAATTGATTTTTTTCTTTTTGTTCAATTCCCGATCGAATAACATAACAGATATCATATGTTTTACTTTATTGGTATCTATTTATTTTCAAGGTTTGTGTTTGGACTGCCTTTTTGCTCTTCTTACTATTGCCAATTCTACGAGCATGTTTTGTCCAATTCTAGGGGCATCATCATCACTTATATCAGCACTAATATTTTTTGTTTGCTGTCCTGAAAGATCATCCGTATGCAATACTGGCAGAAGCATAATTGATTATAGTGGGGCAAACTTAGTCAAAGTTAAGCTTATTTTGGTGTTGATGGTCCTAGAAACTGCATTAAGCTAGATCTTTGGAGAAATTGGAACATTCAGAGAACAAGGTTTTAGATATGGAATTTGAAGGTAAATTTTATACCACTATAGGTTTGTTCATGTCTTAGCAGTTTGGATTCATATAATTTCCATATGTGTTAATGCAGTGTACAATTGCCAACATTACTTCTAATGAAATGGCAAGAGATGACATACTTGAAGTAAGAGATAGATCAAGTGAATTGAACATAATAAAAGAATCAATTAATGTAGATAAAATAGCTAGTGACCTTGTGCGCCTGGAGTTAAGTTCTCCTTCATACTTCGCTTACTCAAGTCTGATGCTGATAATTCATCACAGGAGGTAGAGAACTAATTTTTGTCCCTCTGTATATGTGCATTAATAGCAAAGTTCAACCTCCTTGTCTCTTACTAGTCTTCTTGAAGAAACAAATCAAACATTTTATTTTGTCCTTTTGTTGAATTGAAAATCAGGTCATTAATAGATAGTATAGTTCTCCATGGGGAGTTAGGAAGAAACAATGAAAGGTTTGTTGTATTCAAGTCATTGCAAGGAACTGCTTATAATGTTTCTCATGTGTAAAATTTGGAGAAATTGGAACATTCAGAAAGCAGGGCCTTCAGACAAATGCACAAAAATAAAGTTTGCAAGTTTGATTGATCTTGATTACAGAATCATGGGTTAATCAGCGGTCCAATTGGTTCGCTTAGTCAAAAGTGGGGGTCTATCGTCTCTCATGGTACTTCATCATATCATTTGTTTTCCCCTATTACTTTGCTTCAATTTATTCCCCTGTTCGCAGCTCCAAAAACCAATCTTGCTCTCTCCAAAGGGAGAGAGTCTGTTGTATCCCGGAATGCAGCAGACGTGGTATCCCAACCCAATTTAAATATATCATATCAACATTTTTTTTCACATTTCATCAATCACAAAGAAAAAAGGAACTGATGTGGTGTTTTTTCATTGGATTAGGATACCTTGTCTACTATATCATGGGGATACAAACAACAAAATCCTCCAAAAGCATCTCCCCATACTCCAATACAAAGTCCAAATGCTGCCAGTATAATACTAACTATTCCTCATTCATATTATCATAACTTCAAAAGACTATAGGAGACTCTATATAATAGAATTAGTTTTAATATTTTATTATTTTTAGATTTTTAGTTAATGAGTCTTAAATTTTATTATAAATGCTTTTAATTAATTTTAATAATATTCATATTAAATTTTATTTGCTTTTAACAAAGTTTGAAATATGGAATTAAATCATTGGTGCATTAAGAAAAAAAATTAATTTTAATCTTAAATTTTACTTATATTATATTTGAAACTTAATGTTATCTTTTATTGTTTTTAATACCTATAGTGATGTAATCAAGAAAATTTTCTAGATTTTTTCAATTTTTACAATAGTAAAAAATATAATAATTTGTTTATAATTTGTGTTTTTGATTATGTTTTTACTGATTTAAATGTTAATGTGTTTTATTATTATATATTTTACTTAAAGTTAAAATTTTTTACATTATTTCATCTATTTAATAATATTAAAAACTAATCAATTTGATCGAATTACACCAATCTGATTTAAGATGGATGGTTTAGTTATCATATAATAATGGATTAGATTAATTTAAAAATTTTAGAGTGGTATTATAGAGACAATTTTTTATATTATTTTTTAATACAACTTTTATATGTTATTAAATAAATGAATGCATTGACTCTCACATAAATTAAAAAAAATTAATTATTTAAATAATTCCTTAAATTATATGAAAAAATTATATAAAAAATTATTTCAAAATTATTTTTCAAAATTTTATTAATCCATTAAATTAAATTGATTTGAAATATATTAAAATCTGAATCATATCACCTCGCGCAGACACCCTTAATTGTAGGGATTGTACTCTTTTCTGTTGCAATTAGCTTCTTCTTCTTTTTTTCTTTTTTTGAAGATCTTCTGCCATAAAATAATCACAATTTTTTTTCATTTTTTTGACTTTCTTTTTCCTTACACTTGTTTCTGTCAGTAAAAAAAATAAACATACAGTAATATTTTCTTGAGCACAAAATGGTACTCGTATTCCTCTCAGGAAACAAATTACTAGTAATAATACTAGTAAGATTTGATATTCAATTAAACCCTTATATAACGCAAACGTAAACCTCTCATTGATCTCAACAAACAAATTTCTCTTTTCCTCTGCTTTAGGAAATTCCTCCAGGAACAATGGATAACATCCTTGCCGTAGGAGACAGTAAGAGAAGACCCAAGACAAAGATCGTCTGCACCCTGGGGCCGGCTTCAAGGTCAGTTGAGATGGTAGAGAAGCTTTTGAAGGCGGGCATGAACGTTGCGCGCTTCAACTTCTCTCATGGCTCCCATGCATACCACCAGGAAACCCTGGATAATCTCAGGACCGCCATGGCCAACACTGGAATTCTCTGTGCTGTCATGTTGGATACCAAGGTACAGATATTCCCACCACCCTTTTTTGTTTCATTAATGATTAATTTCCCTTTCAAATAGTAGGTAGATTTTACTGTTATAGCTTCTTCTTCTTCTTTTTTTCATTAATTTATTACCTGTGGTTCATTGTATTTTTCTGATATTTTTAGGGACCAGAGATAAGAACAGGATTTTTGAAGGAAGGGAAGCCAATCCAACTGAAGCAGGGTCAAGAGATCACCATCACTACAGACTACAGCATAAAGGGAGATGAGAATCTCATCTCCATGAGCTACCAAAAACTGGCTCAAGATTTGAAGCCAGGAAGTGTTATTCTGTGTTCTGATGGCACAATTAGCCTCACTGTCTTGGCCTGTGACAAGGAATCGGGTCTGGTCCGTTGCAGGTGTGACAACTCTGCTCTTTTGGGTGAAAGAAAGAATGTCAATCTCCCCCGGGTAATCGTGGATCTTCCAACCTTGACGGAGAAAGACAAGGAGGACATCTTGCAGTGGGGGGTCCCTAACAAGATTGACATAATTGCCTTGTCCTTTGTTCGGAAAGGATCAGATCTTGTTGAGGTCAGAAAGGTGCTTGGAGAGCATGCAAAGAACATCATGCTAATGTCCAAGGTTTGTTATTTATTTTGTTAATTTCCTTTCCATGTTATCAACGAATTTATTAATCTTGTCAACAACATGGAGACAGTTTAGATTACTTCTTGGCATTTTCATTAGTAATTAATTAATGGTTGTATTCTTTGTATTGGCAGGTGGAGAATCAGGAGGGTGTTATGAATGTTGATGAGATTCTTGCAAATTCAGATGCATTTATGGTGGCAAGAGGTGATCTTGGGATGGAAATTCCGATTGAGAAGATTTTCCTGGCTCAGAAGATGATGATTCAAAAGGCTAATATACTAGGAAAGCCAATCGTAACAGCAACTCAGATGCTGGAATCCATGATAAAATCTCCAAGGCCTACTCAGGCTGAGGCCACTGATGTTGCCAATGCAGTTCTAGATGGCACTGACTGCGTGATGCTCAGTGGAGAAACTGCTGCTGGAGCCTACCCAGAGCTTGCAGTTCAAACCATGGCCAGAATCTGCCTGGAGGCAGAGGACTTCATAAACTATGGAGATCTCTTCAAGAGAATAATGGAAACAGCACCAATGCCAATGAGCCCCTTAGAAAGTCTTGCCTCTTCAGCTGTTAGGACTGCCAGTACCATTAAAGCAGCCATGATTTTGGTCCTGACCAGGAAAGGTTTCACAGCAAAGCTGGTGTCCAAGTACAGACCAAGTGTGCCAGTTTTGGCGACAATCATCCCTGAAATAACCACAGATTTCCTTGAGTGGTCCTGCAGTGAAGAATTTCCTGCAAGGCATTGCCTTATTTACAGGGGTCTGCTGCCTGTTTTGAGTTCTGGGTCAGCAAAGGCTTCTTACTCAGAGTTAACAGAAGAAACAACAAGGTTTGCCCTTCAACATGCAATGGAAAAGGGACTCTGCAAGGCCGGAGATTCTGTGGTTGTATTGCAGCCCGGTGTCATTAAGATTATGACTCTGGATTATTGATCATAGAAAAACAGATGCAGTTTCTAATTTGCAAGGATTCTTTCTTGATTAATTTTTGGGTAATAGGGCAGTGACGGATTAACAAATTCATTGAGAAATTATGCTGCTTTACAGTTTTGTTAATGAAATTATTTAGCTTTTCTTGCATACATATCTTTGATTCAGTTTTCAGTTGACATACTGAATGATCTCTAGTGCAGCAAATCATAAGCAAAGAATTTCTAGATTAGACTAGAAATGTAAAATTAGTAATTAAAAAATGGATAATTACAGAAAAAATCTCGCACTACATGATGCTCCTATTTCATTTGAGCCTATTAAATGGTATTTCAGAAGAGCAAGATAGATCTTTCAGAGGTACAATATAAATGGGTGATTGTTGATCATTATCATAATTGACGCAACCTAACAGCACAGGAGGAAGGTGAGACTGAACAATGCACATCTAGCGTGCAGATCAGTTTTCCATAAGCCTTGCTTTAAGATCACAAACTGCCCATGCCATGTAGCTAGGCTGTCAAAAGTGCCTGTTATTTGATATGGATTTAGCTTTACCTATTAGGTGAAAAATAGATATGTATGCCTTTCCATTACCAGATTAGTTGAAGAATAATATGCTTTGAGCTTTTCTCAAGATGGAGTTCATCTCTGAATCCCTTTTCTATTTTCTCCTAAACTACATTCTCACTAAACTAATAAAACTTCTATATAGCTTTTCATTCATAGGAGAATGCAAAATTAATGTGAAAGAAAGAAACAGAATTTTCCTCTCTGAATTTCTGGAATTTTTACTTACATTTACGACAGTCTTCTATCATAGATCTATAAATTAACCAAGACTGCTGCTTCCAACCTTATTTTTGTGTGTATGTTCCAAAACTCAACACGGATGGACTGATATCTCTGTGAATTCTATCATTCCATCATGTTAAGTTTTGCTAACTATGCATCTTGTATGGGGGTTACCGTATCCTTTCTTCTATCAAAGTTACCTCGTGCACCAATAGGAGTTGCCGAACCATCTTGACAACAGATGGTGTTTCAGCTTTATTACCAAAGCAAAAACACCATAGCATGGAAAATGCATCAATGCCACTGCCAAGTACCTTTGAAATCCAATTCAAAGAAGAAAGTAAGGATATTTCTTCAATTTGATTGTTACAGATTGTGCAAATGTGTTATATATGAACGAAGTTTCAGTTGAATATCATCTTTTTCATGCTATAGGAAGAAGATGATTAGAAGAACCTACCACAATGGAGCAAGTGAAGACGACAAGTCCAGAAATGGATATGGCCACCTGTTTATAATCATTAATCGGAACTAATATTAATGTGGTAATGAATGAAGATTGTAATCTGAATACAGGAATGAGGTAATGAATGACAATACCAAATATGGACACAGGCGTGGAGAATCCACTGGAATATTACATAAGCTACTGTCCACAGGAAGAAGTAAGCAATCCGGAAATAGGGAAAGCGCTGAAAGAAAACAAAACAAAATTATGAAGTGAACAAAGAGATTGGAAACAATTAGCGTTTTGATAGTTGAAATTGGTTAAGGTTACTTACCAAGCAATTGAAAACAGTATCACCAAGCAGGAAAACAGCATTGATACTATGCATGTTAACAGTCAACTGCCACAGAAAAAGATCAAAAACCTTCTTAGAGAGCAAAGAAGGAAACAGATAGAAATCAATCATGTATTAGTGGGAACAATATCACTTGATTATAGTAGTACAGTACTTACAAAGTTCAGACCATAATCTTTTTTTTCAAGAAATGGAGCAATTATAAACCAGAAAACAAAATCTGTCAGCAGAACAGCTCCTGCATTCATCTGCTCATAGAAAAAGAAATATAAACCACCCAGAGACTGGAAGTAACATGTTATATTTGAGATTGACAGATGAAGGAAAAGAATAAAACTTTGCAGACATGTCAAAGACTGAAGTATGCAAAAACTGATAGGCACTAAGCAGCATGTAGAACCCATTCATTTTCATATAATGGAACTCGTTAATTTCTAATGCCTGGTATGGATTTCTAAAAATTTACCTGGAACAATATTTGAAAGGTGTAACCCCAAATGCCTGCAGGTTTTGAAGGTGGATATATTTCGAGGTTATGTGAATCTTTTGCTGTATTATTAGAGGTTCCTCGCTCGGCATCTACCTCCACATTATCAACCTTGTCACCGCTGACCCATTTGTGATATTGGTAGCATCCATACATAGATAGTAGTGATCCAAGCTATAAATAGAAATTCAGACCATTAGCCGTAAGGACCAATACAAACAGGCATAAATTCTAAATTAGATAAAATTGTGGATGTCCTAAGAATAAGCCATACCCCAAAATAAATGGTTATCAATGTAAACGTCCACCTGTCCAGCACAGATAAAAAGGCTTAGAAGGGATGATAAACATCTTAAACATGTACTAAGCAAAGCTTACTCAATGAAGGAAGAGATTTAAGAAAAAAAAAAAAAAAAAAAAAAAAAAAAACAGAGGAAAGCTTCCAATGGAAATAAACTTACAAATTTATCTTCGGTTTTATCTCCGCACACACAATGTATTTATGAAACCTCAAAAGTAAATTTATCGAAAATTTCAAGAACTAATCCAAAATCACCACAATGCAGTCCCAATTTTCATGGGTATTTTTCCAATTATCTGCATGATACAGAACTCCACACACTTATTTAAGGGAAGTAATCGCATGAATGCAAAAATTTCCAAAGAGAAAACCCTTCGTCCTAGCATTTATTTAATGCAAGTTTTTGGAATAAGATGGACTCTACACAAGAAAAAGGGAGCTTACTGAGTATAAAAGTAGAAAATGCTGCCACCATCAACCAAATCGATGACAAATAGGCATATCAAAAGCACAATGAATGCTAGAACTCTGAAAGCGAGCAGCCAACCAGGGTGGACGCCTTTTAGGCATGGTGTCCAGGTTTCATTCTCATACAGAAATCCTGCTGTTTTTTGTTGGGCTTCTCCATTAACTTGGTTTGATTTGCGGAAGCCTTCATGTTTGCATATAAGAAGCAATGAAAATGTCATCGTAATCAAGACCGAAATGGTACAAATTAAGACCCTCCAGTTGAGCCAGTAGCTTGAGATGGTCGTATTGGCAGTCACTTCGGGATGCCAGGAATCCCCTGATCCTGTTAAAGAACTCATGGAGCTGATATTACTTGTCTGTTTGGTTCCTCAGAATGAAACAGAAAAATATTGTGCACTTGATTTCAAAATTCTCAAGTTAAGAGGGAAAGATTGAAGATGAACATCAACTTGGTTTCCGAGCAACAGAATGATCTTTTACAAACATATAATCTGAAAAGTAAACAAATGAACAATATGAATAACTAAAAATGATTTAAATGGTTTGATAAAGGGAAAGTAAGAAACTTTGTGTAGGATGGAGAATGAGAGAAGCCTGTACAGTGACGACCGGGGAGATTAGAGGTTGAAACGCTCTGATTTTCCTAAAGTTAGAGAAATGGATTGAAAAATGGTAAAGTCTCAAAAATAATCAAGAATTGAAGACCACAGAATACTCCTGGGAATTTACATGATCAATTACGTGAAACTAAAGCTTAAGTTGAAAAGAAAAGCCGCCAATTATGGGTTTCTCTATATCAACATCACAAGTCATTAGGTGTAAACCCAGACGAAAAAGTCGAGAAAACAAAACACCCAAGTTTGAATTTGACTTCATCAACTAAAATGCCAGAGGCTATAAGCAGAGATTCCAAACTTCACAGTGTTTTTGTAAATCCAATAGGTAATTAATTAATATTAAAGATGAAATAAAAAGCAGAAACTGCATTCTAAACCAAGGAAAGGAAAGACTGATGAAATTCACAAGGGAAAGCAAGGCAAAGCGGTGGTGTGTGTGAGGAGGAGATTGGAGAGATGCTTTGCTTTGCTTTAAGAGAGAACCAAACCAACAGTAATAAAAGTGAAAGAGAGGAAAGGTATATAAAGGGTGCAGTGCTTTGAGCACAAGCCTCCCTCTCTTGTTTAAAATCTTAAAAGAAAATCATGAAAATAGACTAGACCAGACCAGACCAGACTCCTCTAAAGTCACAAACAATCTCCACATATCCATGCAAATACTATATTAGTGAGTGACTAACCAGACATGCCCTGTTTTGATCACCTTTTTCTTGGATTACCAGTCTTCTTTAGTCTTTTCAAGTTTTGATAACATGAATGAGGAACAGCTAGTATTTTACTACTAGTATTTGGATTTTGTATTGGATTATGGGGAGATGCCTTTGGAGAGAGCAAGAATGGTTTTTGGGGCTGCTGACAGGGGAATAAATTAAAGCAAAGCAAAGCAACTAGAAAAGAAAATGATATGATGGAGTGAAGTACCATTGGAGGTGATAGACCCCCACTTTTGACTAATCATGTAGACTAACCCATGATTCACCAATGAAGATCAATCAAATTCGGAAACTTCGGTTCCCTACATCTGTTAGGCTTCCCTACATCTGTTAGGCTAATTTTAGGCAGGGAGCAGGCCAGGCAGCATCAGTAGCATCATGATTCATGGTTTCCACTTTTATGTACTTTATTTACCCTATATTGTTAAAAAGGTCAT
>BPVZ01000116.1:551229-567664 GCA_020521535.1 Rubroshorea leprosula
ATATTTATGACACATGAATATTTTTTATTGAATAATTGATAATATTATTATATATATTAATAATAATAAGGTACAATACCTAATTATTATGATTTTTTGAAGTTAAAACTCAACTACTCATGATAGGAAGATGAAATTTGACAACTTTCCCGCTATGATATTCCTTGTACTAATTAGTGAAAGGATACGACCTATGAATTCATGCCATATTCAACTGGCCATAGTGGCCAAATACTTCACTACAACCCCCCACGGCTTATAGTTCCCTCTCCTTGGTGGCTCTTTGGTTGGGGTTTCAAACCCCCCACCAAAGCCATTGAGATCTGAGAATGTACTCTCCCACCGCCCAATTCCCAATGTTCAAACCGTCCCAAAAAGGAAAAAAGAGATGAATTCATGCCACACACATAATATATTACATATCCCAACACATAGGTTCTCGATGCAATTAAGCAGATCTAATGGACTACCCAAAATTTTTAGTTAGGAAATGTTATCCCATCAGATATATATTGCAAATGCAGATGCATGATGATAATAAGCATCAGATTTTTTCATACAAACAGTTCTAACGGAATTTGAATTAAATGCTTTAATTTTCTTTAGAAAAGAGGTCTCAGAAATAGCATGCTGGCAATTGAAAACATCAATTCTATTGCTGAGAAAAGGAATAGGAATTCATAATTGAAAAAAATCTCTTCTGCTAATGTGTGTCTGTGTGTGTGTGTGTGTGTGAGAGAGAGAGAGAGAGATACCTTCCATTTTTAGTGACTATTTGGTGGAGCGATCCTGACGTTGCACTAGATTCAAAGGCAATTGCAAGAATGGAGATAAAGGTGAGGCTTCAAATGAATCATGCATGTCTTGCAATATAAAAGGTATCAGACCCCTACAAAGGGTCACAGCATGACCTGTTGGTAGGACCGTAGGACAACTGTTTCCATGTTTTGAAATCAATGTCTGCTAAGGAAACACAATGCGATGTAGGTGTATATGCAGTTAGGCACATGCATTTAAAGCATGAGATGTTTCAAGGGGACAAGACACTTAAAATTTAACTTACAACAATTGCCCCCCCACTTACTCATCCCAACCACTTACACTGAACAAACAGAAGTAATCCATCAAAATTAAATTCAGGACAATACTTAGAAATTCAGGCACATACTTTTAGGAACTGGATGGAGACACAGAAAATTCAGTTACTGAATTCATTTCTTCCTTGAAATCTCCACCAGGTACTGAGAAATCAATTTTGTCGCTTGCCTAAAGCTCCAACAAAATAATATGAATAATCACAATATAACTCACTCACATATTAGTCAGCAAAGTCCATGTCTAGAGAAACAAATCCCCGGTCAATAAAGTTTCATTCCATTATAGGGAGAAATAGTTTTCATTCAGAAGTATGACAAAATATTATACATTTATCTATATAAAAGCAGCTCATTTAAGTTTGCTACAGACATTTAAAACCTTGTCTGCTCGGACAAAACATTTGACTGTGAGATAAACCTACATTCTCTAGTAATAGAGATTTTCAAAATCAAACTTACATAATGAAAGACTAATAAAACTTTACAAAGTATGTGTTCACTCCAGTAATATGCCACTTCAATAAATGGATACAGCTACTGTGCTCCTTCAAAACGGTGATGTAATTCTGCATTCAGAAGCCATCTCCATCATCCCCCAGATTGGAGAGTGAAAATGAGGCAACTGCCATGCTGAAAGTTGGTGATCCAATTTGGTCAATGTGTTTCATCTCAAACTGAGTTACATTCCTGAATCTCAATGATTCTGGAGAAATCAGAACAACTTGGAAAGCTTCTTAAATAACATAGTTCAAAATTTCAGAAATTACATATGTAGAAATTAGAATGGAATTAATTAGAAAGTGATAAGAATAAGAAGGTCGGGAAGGATCCTAATCCCCAACCAAAGCCTTTCATCAGTTGGCATGACGTATGCCACAAAACGTTTAAAAAGAGTTTAGTAAAATGTTTGCAGACTGGACTATGAAGCAACCTTGACTTAATTTCAATGAGCAAATTGCAAGGAGAGTTCAGGTTGGTGCTGAAAGTAAGATTACATATTTACAGCTATTTTTCTTAACTAAACCAAAACCTTAGAACTTGCCGTTTTTAAAGATATAAACAGACCAGTAATTATTGATATTATGACAGATGAAAAACCTCTGAATTGAAAGGAAACACTGGAAAACAGAGGTTCTTAGTACATAGCAACTTAGCTATAATTAAAATTATTGAGATGTGAAGCATAAAGCTGTGAAAAGTGACATCTAAAAACAATTTTTTTTCCATGATTTTGTTTATTTCTTTAACTTGCATTTTCAATAAGCAGCTTTGCATTATTCACTTTAGACTTGATTTAATCTTATATCATCTTAACTTCGTGTCAATAACCAGTTGTCAACTTGTAAGCCTCTAGTTAGGCTGTTGAAATGAATTTTATGCACTAAACCCATTGATCCTTGAGGAACACAACTTAACCCATTGATCTGTTCCATACAATACAATGGATTTATTATGCTTGAAAATTGGAATTAAATTCAGTTGAATGTGATTCAAACAAGAATTTGTTCCAAAGTACCAGACCAAAAGTTGGTGATACATAGCATGCAAGCAGAAGGAATGAAGAATGTGAAGAAAAGAAAGTAGAAGTCGGAGTGGGATTCGGATTCAAACTCCAATTCTCCCACCCCCCACCCCCAACCCCTCCTGTTGGCATTACCAAACCTTTCCAACGCACACGCAACGCAACAACCATATGCCACTTCCTAGCCGGAATGCTGGATGGGATTCCCATCCCACGCAACAACGCAAGAAGCAGAAGCCGACCCAGCTGGGGAGGTTACCACAACACAAAAGCAGTCAATGGGCCTTTCAAGCATGGCCTCATTACTGTTCGCAAAAAGTAGTCAATGGGCTTTTGGAAATTTACTATTATCTTATGAAATGGAAGGAAAGATCGCATCACACGTTGTCTCGTAATGGCCCTTTGATCACATCCTAATTTCAACTCATTCCTTCCAATAAATGCATCAAATCCCTGTGGCTGTATCAACAACTCTTGCTCGCTTTAAAAGTTAAGTTTCAAACTTTAGTAACTGTCATTTCTAATTTTTTAATTGTAGTAGTTTAGTTTTTTTAAAAAAATTCCTCGTAGCTGTGGTTGAATTAAATATGCTTAAAGCCTAACGACCCCTTGCGTTTGGTACAAAGAAAAAAAATTAAACCCTAATTGCTAAGAAGAATATTAAAGGTGCTAATGGATAAATAATTGTTATTTGTATAAAAAGATTATTTTGCTTTAGTTTTCTCTTAACAATAATATCGAACTAATACTAAAAAATGACCTTATAACTTAGTGATTATTGATTTTGTGTAAAGAATCTCATATTAATAAGGTTCAAATCTCACCTTAATATTCAAAAAAAAAAAAGTGAGTTAATACTCAAAACTTTTACTCTAAAAATATCACAACTGTAAATATTAAAATAATAATAATATTATTAAACTTAACTAACATATTAATTGTCAATGAGTTAAATAATTTAGTAATTATTTTTTTATTAAAAATAAAAAATTTTAAACGTATGACATGAATAAATATAATTAAAATTTAAAAAAAATGTAGAAACTCAAATAAAAAGTTCAATGGAACTCCACCAAGCGCCTGATGGTCACACATTTCATTGAGGTCGGTGAATTATTCACCAAATCTGAAGATCAAATTTTCAGTTACTAATATCTAACAATACTAACTTACTAAACATTATTATTATAAAATAAAAATCAAAAGTTCAATGGTACTTAGTATAAGGGACAAAATATATATATATATATAAAACCAATAAGAGTTGGACTTAAAGTTGGACACTCCTTTACCAACCACCACTGTCAGAACTCAAACCTCACTTCTCTTTGTTCGTGCCATTTCCATAGTCTTTCACTGGGTACTCTTTTCTGAATTTCCGATGCATCACCCACCCACCAATTATGGATATAATTAATTAAAAATAAAATAATAATATAGAAACCGACAAGAAGAAAAAGGAATTACTCAAAAGGTAGCTCTTTAGCTTGTTTCATTTTGTTATTCCAACCACTCAACTTATAGCCAATCAAGTCCCCTTATGTCATATAATCTAGTTCTAGCCAGTGGCCCCTTCCCTGTTGAGATCCAAGTTGAAGGAGCAAGGCCAATAACAGCAATATTTCTGTGAATGATTGCTTTCCCCATTTTATTATTCTATGCGCCTACTGAAAGCTTTACTTAACTAATTTTATTTAATTTATATAAAAGTTGAATGATATAACATGAATTATTTAGTGTGAAAGAACTCATTATTTTATCTAATGGAGTTCACATGTAATTTTAAACCTTAAAAATTAAACAATAAATTGAATTGAGTAAACTAACCTCAAGTTCAACTCTAAAAAGTTCAAAAAAAATTTTTTTTTTTTTTAACAAGTTGTAAAGGGGTGGACTCGAAACCCATCCACGAGAAAAGGGGAATGCACCTCAAGCTGACAGACTGTTAATTGATCCGAAAGGTAAGTGCAAAAAAATTATTCATTTTAAAGTGTAAAAATTTTAAAATTTACATATATTTAAAATATAGATAATTGACTCCATTAACTTAAAATTGACATTAAGAAGTTAGAAGGGATCACAAAGTTGTCATGTCACAAATAGTTTCCATGCATGCAAACCTTTGGTGTTAGTCTCAACTAGACAGTTTGTATGTATCTCACACTTACAGAGATTTAATTGGCTTAAGAAAAAGTTTATAGGCTAAACTGAGAAACAAAACAAGTTCAGGGGCTAATTTCCAAAGAACATATCTGAAGCTTTTCCAAATATAAAATGCTTCCCCCGCCCCCTGGAATATCCACCTCAGGAGATCCTTGTTTTTCTATTTTTTCTTGTAAAGTTTGTGGAACCTGTACCTAAATACATGTATTCAAACTTAAAAAGTATAGTAAATATATTTTTTATAATTGATTTATATAAAAATTATAAAAATTAAATTCTATATAATTTTTATTAATTAATTAATTAATTAAATTTAAATACACTTAACCCTTCGAATGCATGCAATGACAGGTTACATTTAAATGCTTCCTCTCTCCGCACAAGAATTCGATTCTAATCTCTTACAAAATCATTCAAACAAAAAAATTAAATTTAAAGTAATTACAAAAAAAAAAAATACATTTAGTACGACAAACATTATTCAACATATGCGGATTGGACTTTTCTCATCTGTCCCTACACTTTTGCACTTTTGTGGTGCTCTGTTCTTTCTCTGTTTTCCAAATACCACAGCAACCAGCCTCCCACGCCGCCAGACTCTCAAAGCGTCTCTCAACGACTCCAAAATGCAATCTGCGGCGTTCACTCTATCCTCTCCCTCTCTCCCTCTCCCGAAGCCGCGGCCGAACCCTAGGTTCGATCCTATACTCCTTTCCGCTTCAAAGAGAAACGATCTTTCTACCTCCGCCAATGTCGTTTCGGCTCCTTCGTGGCCGAGGCGATCCTGGTCCGCGTGCTCCTCTGCTTCGCCACTCAGGCCGTGGACGTCTGTTTTTTTGCTGGCTTCTGAATCCAAACCAGAGCGTTTTGAGGTCAGAGCCATCTCTGCAGAGAGCGCCGATGAAGGTGAGAAGTCGAGTAGCTTGTCCACGACTTTGGTGCTTGGATGGCTTTTTGCGTTGTGGTTTTTCTTCAATATCTACTTCAACATTTACAACAAACAGGTTTAGCGATATATGCTCTTTTTTTCTTTTCTTTTTAAAAAAATTCTCTCTGTATTTCTTGCTAGGACTAGGAGATTTGTGAAATATGTGACAGTGCATATAATTTGTGTTTAAACCTTAGATCATGAAGATAATTGATTTACTAGTCTAGTACGTAAAAATTTGCTATTTTTTTGGGTCCAATACAAATTGTTTGCAGAAAGAAAGTTGAAACCGCAGAGCTCTTTTTCATTTTACGAAAGTAATTGGATTTCTTTATCAGTTAATAGCCTTATTTTTTAAGCTAATTGAAAGAAGTTCTAGGCAATATTATAAATCATCTTTCTCAAACTTAAAGTATACTATTCGTATTGCAATATTTCATTAGAATTATTTCTCAGGTGTTGTATGCAGTCCAAAGGGATTTGTTAATTTTTAGAATTTGATATGCTGGAGGAATAAATGCTAGTATCTCATACGGCGAGTTGAAAAGAGCTTGATTGATTTTGCTTCTTGTTATCAGGTTCTTAAGGTCTATCCATACCCGGTAACTCTTACTGTTGTTCAGTTTGCTGTTGGGACTGTGCTTGTTATTCTAATGTGGGCTTTCAACCTCTATAAAAGGCCAAAAATCAGTGGTGCACAGGTAATCTTCTTTTTCCTGAAGCTGTTTTGTTGTCTCCTTGACTTTTTTAAATATACTTAACTCCAATTCCAACTGTCCTCTTGGCAGCTCGCTGCAATCATACCACTTGCAGTGGTGCATACGTTGGGCAACCTCTTCACTAATATGAGTCTTGGGAAAGTGGCTGTTTCATTCACTCACACAATTAAAGCTATGGAGCCCTTCTTTTCAGTCATCCTCTCTGCCATGTTTCTTGGAGAGGTACAATTTCTTGCTTTTTACTTATTCTTTTTATCTCATTTTGATCCATTTGCATCTTCAAGATATGATAGCTGTAAGGCTAGAAGGATAAGGGTTGTTTCAATCTGAGCTTTTATTGTTATTACTTATAATATTATTGAAATTTATTTCTCTCATGAGTAGCACTGATTATGCCTGCTCAAAAGTTCTCTAGGTTCAAAAGGCTAGCATATCAGGACTCTGTACTATCCAGTCTTTGTTCCTATATCAGTTAACTGCAATTACTTCATTTTTCTAATGCAGATGCCTACACTGTGGATAGTTGCTTCCCTTCTACCTATTGTTGGTGGAGTGTCACTCGCATCCATGACTGAGGCCTCTTTCAATTGGTAAGAAATCAATTTTGCAAGAGTATGTATTTTTCTGTGTTGAAAAATTTTACAGCATCTGGAGGATTTGATTAGTGCAATATTCTTTTTTGTTTATTTTACAAAAGTTTTTACCAAGACATAATTGAATTGGTTGCTACATTTTATGGAATATAATAATAACATTGTTGCCTTCTTCTCTTAAGGGCTGGTTTTTGGAGTGCAATGGCTTCTAATTTGACAAACCAATCTCGCAATGTCCTTAGCAAAAAAGTCATGGTTAAGAAAGAGGTAATTTGCTTATTGAGATATATGTTCTTTTATTTACTCTGTTATTAATTCTGGTGGACTGGATCTCCTTTATTTTTCTTTCTAATTCATAAACCGGATATTCAATTTGCGCATATTATCCAATATATGTAAATTAACTTTTCATTTGAAAAAAATATATTGTTGCATAACTATAAGTTATTCTGTCACAGGAATCTATGGACAACATTACTCTCTTCTCAATAATAACAATCATGTCCTTTATCTTGTCAGCCCCTGTGGCTCTCTTCATGGAGGGTGTCAAGTTCACTCCTGCATACCTGCAATCTGCTGTGAGTACTTTGAAGAGCTAAAAAATGCTAGAACCCTTTTTAATATAATTTCAGTTTTGCTCAGAAAAATAAAATTGAAGAACTATTATTTTTTCTCCTTTGGTAATTTATTCTGTTTTGCATTTTGCCAAACAGGGCCTGAATGTTAAAGAGGTATGCATAAGGTCTCTTCTTGCAGCACTCTGCTTCCATGCCTATCAACAGGTAATTTTTATGCTTCTGATTTTCTGCTATCTTTAATATGTAAGTTTATCGAGAGCTGTATCAGTAGAGACAATTATTTCACACTAAGAATGGAGTAATTCTCATTTGATGAGATGGTCTTGGCATATTGAGTGTATATATAAATAGATATCAACAAATTGTGGAGAACTGGGGGCTCTGGAAATGCTAAGAATTACTCCCATCAACACATAATTTTGTGGTTTCTTTTGCAGTCATCTGGTCCATGAATGATGATTATACACTAAATAAAATTATAGGGGAAGGGATGTGAAACATGTCAATATTACGAATGATGCCCCTTTTAAATTAAGTGAAATCCATCTGTAGCTCAACTTCACCTGTACTCATGATATCAAAGTAAATTGCTTGATTCTATTTGGTTCAATTTCTGCAGGTTTCTTATATGATACTACAAAGGGTGTCCCCTGTTACCCACTCTGTAGGCAATTGCGTGAAGCGTGTCGTTGTCATTGTCAGCTCTGTTCTCTTCTTCCGTACTCCCGTCTCACCAATTAACTCTCTTGGTAAACTTTTCCACTGATATCCTGCTAAAAAATGTCAAATGTTGATAGAACCCCCTAGTCAGTTTTGTTTCATGATTCCTCCAGTTTTAGAGATCTTATTCTGCCATAACATGCAGGCACTGGTGTTGCTCTTGCTGGAGTTTTCCTGTATTCGAGGGTGAAGCGCATTAAGCCAAAGGCAAAAACAACATAGAAAATTTTTTTGGGTAATTGGAGAAGTTAAGGTGATGAGTTCCATTTTTAGGCATTAAACCGTGTAGAATGGTAGATTACGCCAGGAACTGAACTGGTAACTGGATTTGTACTTTTCCATTTTGTTTCATTCACTTCTTCTTTGCGATGATTGTATTCTTTTTGTGGACCTCCCCATAATGTCATAGGCAGCAAAAATGCTGCTGGAGAACCATTGTCTTTTTCTCTTCCATTGGCTCTGTGTTTTTCTGTTTTCAGACTGTTGGGATTGGGAACGATTCATGTAACTGCCTGTCAAGCATAACCGCGTAAACTTTGGGTTTGGTTTTAAATTTTGCGGTACAAAACCTCGTACCCATGAATAAACGCAGCCCAAATCAAAATTTCTTCCTTTCAGATTGTAACAAGTTCAATCACCTGACGGATTTTGGGATACATAACAATTGCAGTATCATGATGCTTTCTCCTTTCCATTATTCTGTCTCTCATTGAGAAGACCATATAAATCGCCAGTTATTTGCTTGTTTTTCTCTCAACTCTAAATGCTTCCAAGGCTTTCATGATAAAGAAAATATGTCGAGCCAAAGATTTTAATAAAAAAGAAACATATATGGAAGGTACATTGAAAATTCTGACAAACGTCCTATAGTCAGGAGCACAAATAGAAAACACACTGACAAAAACAACACTTTAGTTACATAAACTTGGCACTAGACCTTACCAGAATTACAAGGGTTTTAGCAAGAAGATGGAGCATGGCTGCTTTGTCCAACAGGAGTAGATGGTCCAGGGCTAGGAGTCTGTTTCAATTGGAGTTCCTCTCCAGTGACCTCTGGACTGAGCTCCATCCCCAATTGACTAACACGGGGACTATATGCCCTCCATGCCATCTGTGGGCTAAAAGAAGGTTTCCCATCATCCAGTGAAGGAGTTGAAGTTGTTGCTTCAAGACTTTGCATGTGGCGGATCTCTCCACGGCTTCTTGTAATGAATTCATCAAGAATTTCCCCACCATCAATATTTGTAGTTCTTGCTTCAATGTCTTGATCCTGTCCATTATATAGATCATTTCATGCATATGAACAGAAACCTCAAGAAGCAAGAACCATTTATGTAATTACTTATTCTGGCTTATTTGCACTTTCTATATGCAAGATTATATGTATATATCCAGCCTCATTTTCAAATGGTTCAAGGTAAATAAAATAAGTGAAGGATTCAGGATGGCGTACTTCAAATGTCATCCTGTAAGAAACAACCGGAGTTTCCTCATATTCTGCAGCATCTAGGTCTTGAAGATGAGCTCCTTTGAAAAACTTGGGAAGGAAATACTGCCGGACTGGCACGAGAAGCATGATCAATAGAGGGAAAAGGACCCCAACTAATGGGATCCATGTAATGCCGAAGCAAACGAGCAAGTAAACTGTCTGGAACACGGTAAAGATGGCAATTGTTTTGAAGGGTACAGCCTCAATGAATGTTGCATGACACTCCTCCAAAACCCTGACAGGTTAGACATATATACTGGAAATCAGAAGTCTAGTTCTTCCTAGGATAATATTGATAAAATGAACAGAGAGGTAATAGCTCTATGGAAATGGTAAATATAAGAAAACTTGCAATATTATCAACTTCTCATAAGGTTGACTGAAACACAAATCTATATACTCATGATTTTACCCTACCGCTACAGTCCCAGACAAGCAGATTTGATAATGAAACTGAAAGATATGATAACCATGGTAGAAAGGGACAATAGCTGGCTTTACATATATATACCCTCATCCTCAAGAGGAAAATAACAAACCATAAGCTTACTTGTATCTTCGGCTTGGAGCAGTGAAGAGTAATAATATTCTCTCCCAGAATTGGTTCCCAGGCAAGCTTTCAATGGCCATGAAAGCAAAGTAGCCCCAAAGAACAGAAGTGGGGATCTTCCTAAGCAGAGGCATAGCAGCAACACAACCCCCTACCATTAATGCCTGAAGCAGATTACTGAGACGCTGCTCTTTGACCTCAACAGGCAATAGATCATCAATATCCTTATCTACATCAAAAATGGTTTCATCAACAGGGGCATCAATGTAGCCTGTACTTGACGCCAACTGAATTGTGGATTCTTTCAGTTCTTTCAGTCCCTATTTGAGAAGTAATAGCAGTAAGGGTGGGAAGGCAAGGATAAAATGAGGTTTATATCAAAGACTTCATACAAATTAACTTACCAGAGCTGATGGAATTTGATAGGCAAGTGGAGTCTGCATTTTGTTGTATGCCTCTTGCATGTTTCGATATAATTGACTCAGGTTTGATTTTTTGCTCATGCTTTTTCTGGCTGTTGACACAAGCTTATTACGCAAAAGCTGTTGCAGAGTGAAAGGAAAGCACCGAAAAGTTTAGATATAGAAGCAGAAGTAACATAGGTAATAAGAGATTAATGGCTTTCTCTATGTTAATTTGACTGAAATAATTGGAAGATAAGATATGAAAATGAATTCAACTTGCTTATTAAGTGATTGAAGAGGCCCTACTACTATTACACTGATTGCAATCATATAATTTCAGGAACGTAATGAACATGTTATTACCTGATGTTTCAGGGTTGCCAAGCTTTTTGTATGCATTGGAGATTGCGGAATTACACCATTGGATGGGGGAATCCCAATAAGACCACATCCTATAACCTATTAAAAAACATATGCAGCATTAAGTAAAAACTAAAGAAGGAAAGAATGCTAGATAAAATCAAAGAGAAGCTATTGAGGGAGCAGTTTTAATAAGTTGATCATGTCGAATATTGATGTTCGAGGACAAAAGCTTACCAGAAAACCCAATAGAAAGAGATCATGATGATATGAAGCTGGTTTTTTCAGATTGAACTCTTTCTGTTGGGCAAGTTGAGATGCTACACTGTGATCAAAGTAGTAAAGCACAGCAATCATGGTTGCTGGAATAAATGCTCCAACTATGTAAAGAGGAGGCACATATAACATTTCCTGCATAATTGAGTTTCATTGGAACATTTCTCACAAAAGTTTAGAGGTAATATATCAAAAATTTAGCTGTCATGCAGAGTTCCAATTGAAGTTTATGCTGCATATTTAAGCAAACCATAAGACTCACGTTGACAACTGTCCAATTTGAATATGCACCAGGAGACCATGGATTTGGACTGAAAAGCCGCCTTGGGATCCCTCTTGGAACATCATGGGCAGGGATGTAAGATACTGCAGTCCACAAAAGCACCATAAGTGGCACCCCATAATCTGCTATCAATCCACGAAGCCAACCTATATAAAATCGAAATCAAATGCATTAAGTCAGTAGAAGATTAAGAGAAAAACTCTGTGATAATCAAAATAACTAAAGAAAGAGCTAGGCTTCTAAATCACAATTGCAAGGTTACAGAGTTGATTTCTTGAGTCAAAATTATATAATGCTCAAAATAAGATGGGAATTCATTTCTTTCTAATTAACTCCTTTATATAAGAATTCCAATGCAGTAACCCAGTACCTGTTCCATAGCGCCAGGATCTAGCTTTACGGCTCTTTAGTGCCGTAAAAAGAAGGCCAAAGGACAGAACAAGTGCAAACATTCCATTTCCAAATCTCCAAGAAGGTTCCAACGTAGTTTGGCTAGAATTTTCTCGTTGGGAATTGCTAAACTCCTCCACAACACCCTACCACAAGTTTTTAACTTTATCATATAATATGTATAGGCAAGAAAATTAATAGTTTCAGGAGACTGATCAGCATGGTTGTATGTGTGCATTAGTTCTGGAGAAAGATGTAAATTCAGATGTTAGTAATTTGAAGATTAATAATCACCCGAATAGCTTGCTGCATGAATAGCATTGCAATCAGTAGACCGAACAATTCACCAGCAAGTCGAGTAAATCGGTTAATGATAGAGCATGCCCCTAGAATTGCCAATAAGAAGAGCAAAAGGGCAGTCCAAACACAAACCCTGAAAATAGATGCCAATAAAGTAAACCATATGATATGAGTGCCACTAAAAGGGTGAATCTGGCTTTGTAATTAATTAAGTAGTACAAGGGGTATTTGAAAAATTAATACCATCCCATCCAGGCCAAGAAGAGTTTCTGCCCTAAATCCTTTCGGTATTTTGCAAAGTCGAACATAAATGTATACATCAATACAGTAGGCTCGGCAACTCCAAGAATCAGAAGGGGCTGTCCTCCAAGAATAGAGTGGAAGATGCCACAGAGTGCTGTTGACGCGAGAGTTTGCACTGCGGTCAAGGTTCCACCTGTACCAATAATTCAATAAACAGAAGAGATTGTTTTAGCAAAAAAGGGGAGGACACGTACACTTATATCATTACTAGTTTGTTCTCAATGATTAAGAGCTTAAATTTGTATATTAGAATTTCAAGTTCAAATTTTAAGATGGACGAAAAAGGTTTTGGAAAGGGGAAGACTACCATGTTATATACCCCATCATCGACCGTAACACAATATATAAATATATATATAAATATATATATCGTTATTGATTCTACCTGTATTTCTTTCCAGCTGCTCTCCGAAAGATATAACTGGAATTGCGGAAGCAAAGAATATATATGTTGTTGGAGCAAGGATCCTAAAAAATGGAAATTGTTGACATAATTTTGTAAAGCAGTAACTTTGACATTTGTGTTGGTAAAATGAATGATTGATGTTCACAAATTTTGAAATAGCTATGCAGATCACAGTTACTTTTATGGGATAACACACTGTATGTATATTTCGTACATGAGCATATTAAAGTAATTAACAAACCTGACACCTGCTCGGAAACCACCTATCCAGTCTTGCTTGTAGCATAAAAGCCTTCCTTTAAGATCATTCTTGATTCCACGGAATGGAACAAATGTTTCTTCCATGGTAAGCCTGAAATTGTGCAAACAAAAGGGAAACCTCTATATTTGGATTACAACAGATCACATCATGCATAATGCATTCCCGCTAACTTTTAAGAGAGTGAGTTTACAATAGGAAAAGGCTTCAATAAGTAAATAGAGAGGCCTGATGGTAAATGGGAATGGTTTATGGGTTATTGAATGCAATAGAAGAGAAAAGGGGAAGGAATATATAAGAAAGAAGATTGAGATGTAACCATAAATAGGTTGCAAAGTAGAGGATGTTGGGGTGTATCAATGAGCAAAGAAAGAGAAAGAAATGTGTGAGATTCTAGAAATCAGAAGCTTTTTTTTTTTACCTTTTTTGGGTGTGAAGAAGATGGTGTGTGGTGACTAAGCATTCATAATGCTATTTTGGGTGTACCATATATTAAACAAAACGAATCACGGAAGAAGCAATGGAAGTGGACTAACAATTAAAAAATAATAAAATTACAACAATTATTTCAATTCTGAAAAATCGGGGGAATTCTGCCTCTCATACATTTCTACCACATGCTTATTTTATTTTATCTTTCTTGGTTGGGAATCAAACTGGATTTTTTTCACTTTAAAAAAGTTGAGTTCTGTTCTGATTTCTTCCGAGTAATAGAAACTTTGCACTATGAGATCCATAGAGGAGAGGAGGATAAGAAAGGCAAAAAGTATAGGTTAAATGTCAATTTTGGTCTTTTAACTTAAAGTTTTGTATAATTTTCATTTCTCAACTTTTTTTAATGCTTTTTTAGTCCTCTAATTATAAAAAATGCACTTTTTAAATTTTTTTTGTCAGTTAATCCATTAAATCTATCTGAATTTGCATATTTTTAATCATTCAATTTCTAAATATGCATATTTTTAAGTTGAAGGACTAAAAATGTGCAAATTTAGATAGATTTAACGGATTAACTGATGAAAGATTAAAAAAATATATTTTTCATAGTTAAGAGATAAGAAAAGATTAACAAAAATTGAGGGATGAAAATTATATAAAATTTTAAAGTTGAGAGACTAAAATTAGCATTTAACCAAAAGTAAGTACCGGAAGAGATCAAGTTAATTGAGCAACTCCTTCCCTTTAGCCTCTAACCAGAAAAGTAGGACCTGCATTAATTAATACATCAAAACAAGAGTCCAAAGCAGGACCTGAATCAACACACAAGTTCTTAATTCCTGGGAAGAATATCAGGTAAATCTGATTAAGTTGAGAATATCAGGTAAAATTTGGAGGCATATACATCCAATTCCAATGTATGGGGCACAGGACACTCAACCATTCAATGTTGTGCATAAAAATACAACACCTTTTTTTCCTCTGGCTCTGAATAGTATATATATATATTTATATATTTATACCTCAAAAGGTTATCCTTATAGTTTTTTGTATTCTTAAAAGTTTCCACAGCTCTATGAAAAAAAAAGTTTCTATATCTCTATATATACAGAAAGTATCATACCCCATATAAACTATTATGTAGTTTGGTACACCGATGAGTTTTGGTTGTCTTAGCTTTGAATATTAATTCTAGCTAGGCTAGATCATATAGATATATATTAGAAAAAAAGATTTATTTATACATAAATTTTATATATTATATTTATACAAAATTTTAATTATTAACTATTGAAATTTATTTATTTTTATTTTATTTATTAAAAATAATTATATTTTTATATGAAGAATCATGAAAAATCTTAACTATTAAAAGTAGAAAAATCAATAATTAATATTTTATGTAAACGTAATATAAAATTAATGTATAAATAAATCTTTATTTTGTATACTATATATATGCACTACACTTACCAAAAATTAAGGGAAAACTTTGGAATGTCCTGAGTCTGTTCTTTCTTTTTCAGGATTGCATATGCAATTAATTAAATTCAGAATCAAATGAATGAACTTTTGTTAAGGTCATATTGGTTTAATTGGAGACCTAATAATTTCCCCAAATAATTCAGCAAAACATCACTGCTCGTGGAGATAGATTATCTATTCTGTCATTTTCCTGGAGAAATTAATTATGTTTGGTTTTAAATGACGTAAAGAGTATATGAGTAATTAAAATTAAAATCTGGACCAACCCTTTTTTTTTATTATTACCTTAAAAGCATAAAATAAAAAGCAGGAGGGGGAGCACAGTTTGGGTATTAAAATTATTAAAATATTATTAATGAATAAATATAGAGATAGTTTTATTAAGTTTTTCTTTTAATTTTTTTTATAATTTTAGTACTCAAATTGCATTTCTTTGTGCAATATGTGAACTGAAAATGCATTATTGATATAAAATATAAAAATAAAAAATTATTATACAATCTGAATTATATTAAATTGTATAATATTAATTATTAAAAAAATTAAGTTATTTAATATTAAGAACTCTCTTCATACTCAATAATTTTTATTTTATAAGTATGAATGATGATACGAAATTCTCATATATAAAAATATATCTTTGTGTTCCAAAAAAGAAAAGAAAAAAAAGAAAAAGAAAAGATGATGGAGAAAGAAGTAACTACGCGTGGACAAATAAAATTGGGGCAAAATATATACCTAATATGCTTGGATCATGGATTGCGATTTGGATTATGGTTAGTCTATTATAACCTATAGGTTTGGTTGAGCACCAAAAAATATACGTTTTACCTAACACACAAATGCCCCGAGAAAAAGGTGACAAAGACAATTGCCCATCTCTCCGCCAGTAGTCCATTTTGGTTGGTTTTTTTTTTTTTTTTTAAATGGTTTTATAAGAAGGGATAATATTTTTATTTTTTAAAATATTTTTTTAATCTAATATTAAGTTTAAATATGAAATTTTTAACTTTAAAACTTATTTTTAATTAGTTAAACTATTATTATGGAAGGTGTTGGTTATGATTTTGTGCTCAAAATAACTACGTTACTCAAGATAATTAAAGAAGAAAAATTACACACAGCGATATTAAATTGGTAAAATGGACAACATATATCACCTAATAATTCATGCA
>BPVZ01000116.1:567764-582404 GCA_020521535.1 Rubroshorea leprosula
AAAAAAAATCAAAACATTTTATTATTAGAAGTTTTAAAAATATTTTATAATATTTTATAATATTGAAACATCTACCGTATTATCAGGTACCACGGTAAGGCTGTCATTTTTCCAATAGGAAGCATATACGGCACGTCGTTTTATACGTCAGCTGTTGTGTCTGGTATGGAAATGAGCTCCGTGCATACGTCATCGCTCCATCGGGGGGAGAAAGTCTGCTACAGCAACGTGGTATCCCAACCCAATGGGAAAACACCACGTCAACAATTTTTTCAGACTTCATTAATCCCAAACCCAAAAAACAACTGATGTGGTGTTTTCCCATTGGGCTGGAATGCCATGTCTGCTGTATCCCGGGGATACAACAGACTTTCTTCATCGAGGGAGGGGAATACATAGTATTATTTTTATGGTATGAACATCAGTATCCAGAAACTTATTGGATCATTGACTAATCTAGATTCGAGTCGGACATACCTAATGAACGGTAAAACTCTTCCTCATGAGTTTTAACAAAACTACATTCCCAAAACTTAAACTCAAGACTTCTGATTAAACTGGAAGAGTCCCAATCAACTCATTCACCGTAATGGGTGAATGCATAGTATTTTTAATATCTGTTCTGCGAAAGGAGAATTTCACAACCTTAGACCTCAAACTCTCGACCTCACCAAGAGATAATTTCCATTAAATCAGGTGGTAGACCACTTAATCCGGAGCGTGAAAATCAAATTCCAAAGTTTGCAGCCACATCTGTCAACTGCTTGCACTTTGGAATTATCCTATTCTTGTTCTTGGTTTGGTGAATAATGAGGCAAATGCTCTTCTCTGAATTCCCATATATGGTAATGACATCAATTTTTAATTAGGCTTTTGTTTGGGTGCTTCCTTGCGCTGTGTGAAATATATATAAAATATTAATTAAAATTAATTATTTATAGTAAATTTATATTTTTAATATAGTGATATAAGAATTACGATAATGTGTAAAGTGTAAACTAAAAAGTACTCATAAATAAAGTTTTTATAGGTTAATATTTTCATATTTTGAAATTAATTTCTATTTATGTGATTTTAAGAGATACTGTTTATACTCATTTTTGTAATAAATTAATTAAAAAGAGTCACATGCCTCATTTGTTTTGAATTTGAAAGAGTCAAAATACATAATCAACAATTGTTATGTGGTGATCTCATTAATTGAGTCAAGTTCAATGAATGATTTTTCTCCAAAATTAACATGAATATTTATTGCCATATCATCTACAAAGTAGCTTAGTGGTTGCGTACTTCTAGGAGCATGATCAACAGCATTGATGGGTTAGTCAGTTTATTACAAATTTCATGTTGCTGTTGGTTTTTGGGATATTACCATAAATCTCTAGCACAGTACCATTGGGTATTTACTGTTATTTTTTATTTTGATAATTTGAAAACTAAATGTGAATTGAAATATATTATTTATTGAATTGATTGAAAGTTGATTTACTTGTAAATATATAATTTATTCCTAGTAATATTGAATTAATTTTCAAATATTAAGTTTTAAATGTGTTTCCTTTTGGAAAAAAGTCCATTTAATTGCATGATTATATTTCTTTGTTATGGAGAGCCAAAAATAGAAAGTGCATTCTATAGTTGAGGTTCCAACCCCGGTCTCTCCGAGGTTGGAACCCTTGATAATTCTATTTTTTGCCAGATTGTGCAGGAAATCACTAAACTTTCAACCCCCAAAGGCAAGTTCCAACCCCTTGTGTTGGTACATTAATTTATCTTCCATATTTGGAATATATGCATTCCAAAAAAGAGTTCCAACAGTAAAACACACTAATTGAGCATTTTCAAGCTACAAAACTAGATCTGGACGAATGGAGAAGCAAGAAGAATATAGCCTTCAAGTTGAAAAACCAAGAGTGATTAAGTTTCTACTTTGTGCTTTGTGAAATCTCTTATTTTCTTGTTCTCTTTCATTGTAACAAGTGATAGAGGGATTAGGAAAACCTTGTTAGATCTAGTAATTCATCCTTGAGGTATAGAAAGGGTTGAGAGATTTGTAACAAAGGGATTAAACGGTTCAATAGCACCCATAAGCTATTGGGTAACCTTGTTAGATCTAGAGAAAACCATCATTGTGGGATAGGTTTGGGTTTGTGAGAGATTGTAACAAGGGGTTGAATTATTGAAGGAGGATAGCGTCGACAAAGCTGTTGCAAACGGTTGACTTTGCACCTGAAAGTTAGAAGATAGATTCTAAATCCAAAACTAACTCTTAAGTAGGCGGCTTGAGAAGTAAACTAGGTACAAATTGTGACCGAACCATTATAAATCCTTGTGTTTGAGCTTTCTCTTCTTTTAACTTTTAATTTTTTCAGTTTAAATTAGTTGTTTGCAATTGCTTATGCTTATTCATTGTTTTGTTTTTGAAAGTTACATAAAGTTTTTGAAAACCTAATTCACTCCCGTTACCATTTGGGCCAACATTTACAGCTATAAATACACAGAAATGAAATCAAGCAAGATAGGACTTGCCTCTCATATAACAAGTCTAGCGTTATCTACATTTCAATTTTTACAAGCAATGTCTTATTTTATATCTAACTTTGTCAAGCAACTTTCCTAATTTTGTCCTTAACTCTACATTGCCACTAGTTTTAGCTCTAGTTTTTATTATTTTGTTTTGAATATCTCCACTGATGTACTGATTTCCTACAATTCAATTGACTGTACTTTACTCTAAATTCATCTTCCTAACTTTTAAGTTTAGTTTTATGCTTTGGCCTTTATTTTATTTTTTACATTTACATGCTTTCATGGTGGCAGTACGCTTCCTCTTTTTAATTTAGTTTTCTTACCATGCACTTTCTTTCTCTTTTCCTTTGTATTTCTCTTTTATTTTGTAGGGCAAACTAAAGTTTTGCCCTAGTTGTGGAAAGTCCCTGATGTTCTTCTATAACAATTATTTATGGATTTTATGCAAAAATGCACTCCCCTTTTTGTGACAATAGTCTAACTATGATGCAGTTTATAATTTATTTAATCGGTGCTCTTCCTTTAACTCATAACCAAATTCTATGCTTGGAAGCAGCAATGGTCATTAGGAATCTCTCTTTTTCACTCTGAGCAAAATAAGTGGCATGTTTTGATAATTCTATATGCTACGTAGCCATTTTAAGAGATTTGTGCGTATCAGTTTCGATTCCCAAAAACAATTTGAGTTTCAATTTATATTTGAAAACTAAAATATTACCTTATTAAATGTTAATATCTAAATTTAGAAATTTATTATATATTTTAATATATCAACATTTAATAAGATAATTTTTAAAATTTTGAATTATGTTTAATTAAATAAAATGATATAATTTAAAATTAATATTCTAATTATTTCTTAGAGTCAATACTAATATGCACTTGTTCTTTATTTTAATGCATTGAGAGAAATTTTTAAATGTTATCATCAAAACTTAAATCTTAGATTTAATTTATAAAGTTATTTATTAGTGAATCTCACTATTAGAGTTGTAAACATAAAACACAAACTCTCAAAAATTCGGTTTTATCAAAGTTGTACGAAAGGAGAAGTATTTTGAGCCATTTGTTGGGCCTGACACCACAACTTGGTTTTTAAAAAAGGGGGCAGATCGGAAGAATGAATGCAGCCATACGTAGGTGTTTAAGGCCCATATCATAAACACAAAACTCGATCCACTCTCACAGCAGTTTGAGTTTCGGCTCATAACTCGGGTCAATGTTGGCTGAGAATAACATATGAATATGATATGATGATATTGCTGGCTTGGGCCGGTAATTTATTGTTGGCTGATTGATGTGCCCTAAGCATATATTTATTATATTTTTTATTATTAATTTATATAAAAAATTATAAAATTAAATTTTATTTTTAATTTTTATATTATAAATAATAATTTAATTAAATAATTAATAAATTAAAGTTAATTTTTTATATAAATTAATAATAATAAAAATATAATAAATATATTATTTTATAATTAATTTTCATTAAAAACATAAATTTTAATTTTAATTTAATCAATCATTTAATTAAGCTTATTCATATATAAGTATATTAAAATATATATTAATTTTTATATAAATAAATTACAAAAAATATATTTATTACACTATTAATTTATATTCTTAAAATACAAGTTACACAACCTCATATTTTAAAAATATAAGTTAAAAATTTTCCTTATTTTATATATTTATTTATTTTTTAAATGGGACTGCAAAAGCAAAGAAGCTCTCATTCAGTCTATCCCCTCCGGTGACAGTGAGAAATTTGGAAACCAAACCCACCGCCGTCTACCCTTGAAAAAAATTTATTTACTATTAAATTGGGAACCTAATTTTAAATTTTAACGCTGAAAAATAAAATCGTAATCGGAAAATTTTGTTGTATTAGGTGAGATAGATGAAATGTGATTTTAATCTTATGTTTAAACAAAAAAAAAAAAAAATCCCATCTTGTGGGGGCTGCGGCTGGACAAAGTCCACTCCACCGCATGTAGAGTCGACGGTAAACTCACAAAACTAACTCGACGCGCTTTTTGCGGAGCGAGTAGGATTATCCTCGTTCAGTCCAAGCAGAGAACCAGTAAGGCACCCATACCCAAGTGATCATAATATAAGATATAGTCTTCGCTCTTCACAAATCCGAGTCTTTCCCTCGATCTCGATCTATCCACAGCATCTGTGTTCACGAATCCAACCATCTAAGGTCTGCCCTTTTGAACGCTGTTTTTTGCTGTTTCTTCTGTTGTTAATTGTCGTTTCTTAGCTTTTTGTTTCAACCCCCAAGGTCCAAAGTCTTTTCCTTTCGCACCTTTTTATTCATAAATTCACCCTTTTCGTCTTTAGATGTTTGTCTGTTTTTCTTTGATTTTTGTTTCGTAGATTTCTACTTTCTGATTATTATTATTATGGGGGGTTGCTTATCATCATCATCATCATCATTATCATTGAATGTCAGCTGCCTTGCTAGTTGGGTTTCCTGCATTTATTTAATTTAGTTACAGTTAGAGTTCAAAAAAAAAAATTTTTTTAGTTACAGTTAGCCTTATGTTTATTATTTGGTTCTTAATCGTAACCACATTTTCAAAGCAATTCTACCCTTTTCATTTGAAGTTCAGTAACCCCATTTTGTTTTCAATCTAAATATTTACAGTTAATTAGTAATAATAATATGATAAAGCTTGAGTCTTGGAGTGTAAGTAAGACAGACTTCTTTCTTAGTTTTCCCATTTATATTTGTATTGGTTTGGTTATAATTAATACCATATCTAATGAAATTCAAAGGTAATTGGGTGTAGGGTAAGTGACCAAATAGGCTCTGACTTTGACCCATGATACAGTTGGCTTTTCTGGTTAGGCAGCTGGTGGTGTGGTGGAATATTTGGACTAATGGCTGGTCTACCAGTAGAACCTCTTCTTGAAATTGATGGTAAAAATGAAGAAAAAGTTGAGGACAATAATGATATCTACATCAATGACAATAACAAGCAGTCTATAAGCAAGGGAGCTTTGCCTGTAAGAGAGGAGAGCGATCAGGTTGGTGAGAGAGAAATGGCTCTTCCGCCCGGCAGTTCAATTCACCGCTCTGGTTCCAGGCCCCAGCTAGACCTCAGTAAGGCTGCCATTCAAGGCAACCCTGAGGAAAGGGATCCTACCATTCTCTTGCCTAATCAGTCTGATGATATATCTCATTTGGCTCTTGATATTGGAGGTATGATCATTCACAATTTAGCTTTTGCCCTCAGGAATACTATAGTATGTTGTTTGGTTATTGGTTTTTTCTGCTGTTTCTTCGTATCCTTTTCCTTGATCAAACTGTGGAATGTTCTTGCATGGGGATTTTTGTTGGTTTCCAGGAGGATTTTAATTGTTCAGTTTTGCTTTTTCCTTGATATTAACTTCTTTTTTTTTATCTTTTCATATTCTTCTTCATTATTTTTTCGGTTCTAGGGTGTATCATCATGGAATTAATAATGGGGAGGAATTCAAATTGAGCAGATTATTAACGATATTTGGGGTAACTCTTTAGAATTTTAAATTTTTTCCAAAGGATATTACCTGTCAATCTGAGAATAATATGTTTCTGATGAATTCTATATCTACTTTTGATTTCATTATTTAACTAAACTTAGAAAATTTTTAGGTGACAGTTAACTTGTTCAAATATTAATAGTGGGTCCCCTGGTGTTACAGCATACCCCATTCTCCCTCCTTAATTCATGTCCACTGGCTGGCTCTTTGCCTTTTTGACCTTTATGCATCAGGATCATATATCATAGTTCTTCAACAACAATGCAAGAAGCCAAAAAATTGTTGGTAGCCTTTTTAAAATATATCTGAGGCTTAGATACGATTGCTTTTCTCACAGGATCACTTATCAAGTTGGTGTATTTTTCAAGACATGAAGATCAATCTACTGATGATACGAGGAAGAAAACTGTCAAGGAAAGACTGGGGATCTCCAATGGAAATAGGCGAAGCTATCCTATCCTTGGTGGAAGATTGCACTTTGTCAAGTTTGAAACAAGCAAGATAAATGAGTGCCTGGATTTTATTTCCTCCAAGCAACTTCACTGCAGTGGTATTATTCTTATTTCTTTACTTTTCTTCTTACATTAATCCCATTTTCCTTTCTTCAATTCTTTTTCTTTTTCCCCACTATTCTTTGTTTGTAAGCAGGAATTGAATGCCACCATTGGACTTCTGATTCTACAGCCAATAGAAATACTGTTATCAAGGTAAGTGTTGTGCCTAAGTCTTCTCTTTAGCTATTCAAAACATCTATTCCAAGGAGTTGGGGTCAGTTCTGTATTGGTGGGAGACCTTGACCCTACATTGAATATTTGGCCTGAAATTGTCTGAGCCTTGATGTATGTAGAAGAGCATGTAACTTTTGTGTGATCTTGAAAAAATTATCACAGTAGATAAGGGCAATTTCAAGTAGGTCCACTGTCATCTAGTTATGGTTATGGTTGTTCAGTAAGTGATCTGTTTGAACTTTAGATGGCAGAAATGCTTAGCTAAGACCTCAATTGTTATTATTGTTTTCATTTCTTTAATTATTTCAATTATACTTGTTCTTGGTGCATATTTCTATTTTCTATTGATAAAGTTGATCTTGTAAAAGGCCACAGGGGGTGGTGCATTCAAGTTTGCAGACCTCTTTAAACAAAGGCTTGGCGTTAGTCTTGACAAGGAAGATGAAATGGATTGTCTGGTGGCAGGAGCAAATTTCTTGCTTAAGGTCAATGCTTTATGCAGAATCTTATGTTTCTTTCTCGTTCTCTATGTGTAGCATACATTAAAAATCTCAATCTTGGTTTCACATTGGAGATTTGGAGCCCAACTTATTTTAATGTGGCATTTTGTCTCCTAGGAAGAATTCATGAAAGCGATGGAATCATCTTTTGAGATATTAGATCTTAACATTCTTCATGTGAAGGTTGAAAACTGAAGTGTGGACATGAGAAATAGCAGTATTTGAAAAGGATAAAAGGATATTTATATTATAGTTTAAGATACTTGCTTTTCATTACATTGTTGAGTAGTTGGGTTTATACTTGGGAAAACTTAACTTTTCAGGTTTTTTGTTGTGTAAACTTTGTTATGGGTTCCTATGGGTTCTAGAATTGCTGGGCTAATATAAGAACAACAAGCTAATCTCTGCAAGGCTACCTATGGGTCATCCTCTTTGTGCTCTTTTGTTAACTGTTAATTGGAGCAAGTATTTTCTCTCTCTTTGACTTCATTTGCTCTTTGGAAAATTGGAAAGAATAACCATAAAAATTTTGTAAATTTAGGGTTTAGTTCTGTTCCAAAATTCGTCTAAAACCTATAGGCATATATCAGTTTCATCAAAAAAATGATAATGAACACTTGTTATCCTATTGGCCTCAATGTTGATTGAAAATTTTCAACATTGCTATCAGATGTTTCATCTTTTACTTCTTTGCTGTTTAAGCATGTGGTAATATGCATTAATACAACTAAATTAGTTTTGATTGTATATCTTTTAGGGTATTTTTCATCTTCATTTCTAGTAATTTTGTCTGCTTTTGTTCTCTGCTGTACTTTTTTTTGTTTTAATTGGGTCCTCTAATTGAGCAGGCTATTCGTCATGAAGCTTTCACACACATGGAGGGTCAGAAAGAGTTTGTGCAGATTGACCATAATGATCTGTTCCCTTATCTTCTTGTTAATATTGGATCCGGAGTTAGCATGATCAAGGTACATCTGCTTTCTTTCTTCATTCTATGAACTGCTCTCAAAATGTGGTGGGGTAAAGGCTCTTAAGTTTGTGGTCTGATATAGGTTGATGGAGATGGGAAGTTTCAGCGTGTTAGTGGGACAAATGTTGGTGGTGGTACTTATTGGGGATTGGGAAGGCTATTAACAAAATGCAAAAGGTCATTTCTATCTCCTAGAGCATTTTGTATTGCTTATTTGCATTTTCTCTGTTTAAAACTTTTCACCTACATTGTACTTGATCTTGTCTCCATTTCAGTTTTGATGAATTGCTAGAGTTGAGTCAAAAAGGTGACAATAGTACCATAGACATGCTTGTTGGAGATATTTATGGTGGTATGGATTATTCTAAGGTATATCTTATTTATCATCTTTTCTTTTTGTTATTGAGATATGTAACAGAGGTATACAACTATAAGATGCATAGGGCGTACAATTTATTATCCAGATTTCTGCTTATGGACTTTTCTGAATCTGATGTAAAGATTAACGATCTTGTAATCTTATATCATCATAGATTGGTCTTTCTGCATCAACAATAGCTTCAAGTTTTGGCAAAGCTATTTCTGACAACAAGGAGCTAAAAGATTACAGACCTGAAGATATATCTCTTTCTCTGTTGCGAATGATCTCATATAATATTGGACAGGTGAGTCTGCAGTACCTTAGAAGGTTAGGTTACCTTCATGAACAACTTCTCTCAGATCTTTTCTTTGTCACGTCAGATCCTCCTTTTAATTCTTGATAAAGAGAGAGAAAATTAAAAGCACCAGATAATTTGGAATTTGGTAGACAAAGGGAAGACTCTGCAACTTCTGAAGACATAGTTCAAATATTTATATTTATGTTGTTTTTTAATTTGCTTTGATGCGAATTATTTCCTCATACTTTTTCAGTTTTGCAATCATAATTATGCAATTAAATTTGGATGACTAATCAAGTGATTAATTTAAGGTTTACTTTGTTTCACTAGATGTTCTGTGTCTGAATTCATTGTTTCACTCTGCAGATATCTTATTTAAATGCACTTCGATTTGGGCTTAAGCGAATATTTTTTGGAGGATTTTTTATAAGGGGTCATGCTTATACAATGGACACAATCTCCTTTGCTGTTCAATTTTGGCAAGTCTTTTATTTTTCTCTTCATTGTCATGATCAGATTATATAGATTAGCTTCAACCTCATCAGATCCAAAGTGATTTGACTCATTCTTACCAAAAAAAAATTGACAATATATTATTTAGGTCAAAAGGAGATGCCCAGGCTATGTTCTTGCGGCATGAAGGGTTTTTAGGAGCTTTAGGTGCATTCATGAGCTATGAGAAGCATGGCCTTGATGACTTGAGGGTACATCAGTTGGTTGAGAGGTTCCCCATGGGAGCGCCCTACACCGGAGGAAAGATTCATGGGCCACCTCTTGGTGACTTGAATGAAAAGGCAAGTATGGACTTTATAAAGTCTTGTCAAGGACAACCCACTAGAAATTAATGGACCTGGTCAGATCCTTTTGAAATTTTCATTTCATGATAATCTTGAATTCATCTTGATGAAAAAATTAATTCTACTTTCCCCCAACCTTTTGTTGAGCTATTTTTAAATTTTCTATTTAAATGTTTGTTATAAATAAATCAAAAATTTTTTTAAAACATTTTCATTGGAAGCTGACTTAGTTGAGGTACCAAATGATTATAGTCTCATGAGCTTCCATGTGAGAGGTTAAGCAGAAGAATTTTAGAATCAGTTTTTGTAAATGCCCACTGGCTTATGTTACTGGGCCATAACTGGCTTATGTTCCTGGGCCATAACAGTCTGCTTTTTGGACTTATGACATGTTTTAGAGAGAAAAAGTGAGTCTAACTGATATTCTTAGAGATGCAGACTAGTTACACTTTGGAACTCAAGGGACATGTTCATTTTCCTTGATAAAGTATTCTGTTTATGGTGGATAATCTGACATAGTCATTCTATAATACTGTTGGTGAAGTTTTTATTTTTGATTTTTGTCCAAAGTTGTTGGTAAAGTTATAAAGCCCTTTTATCTAGGTTCTTTAGTGCCTATATTTTATACATCCATGGAAATAGGATGTATGGCACTAATTAAAAGTTGTCAAAATGTTTCTCCACTATGATGATTCCCAGGAATCTTTTCAGAATCCTGTCTTTATAATGACAAGATTCTTGAGACAACTGAAAAGGAATTGTCCTCTGGGATGTGATTGCATAGCAGCCAAATTTTGGCTGCTATTATAAGACAGTCTGGAAATCCACAGAGGGTTTGCTAAGATTAAAGCTTGGTTAAGGATATATATATTTCTGGATGAGGTAATTATATTTGAAATTTATGCTCACTCAATACCAGATGTAGGGGACAGCTTTGTTTTTGCGTCAATTATCAGAGCCTTGACTGAATTTCCCAAAAGTGGCATGTTAAGTTAAGAGCATATTGATCTTTTAATATTTAAACATGACGTTTTGTGTCATTTAATTATAATCTTTTATCATGTTTTTGTTATAAGAAAACTTAAGACAATATGTTGATTTTTTTGAATTCGTGCTACACTTCTGATACAAGTTGGTAACTACAGATTTCATGGATGGAGAAGTTTGTGCTGAAGGGGACTGAGATTACTGCACCTGTACCAATGGCACCTCCTGGAACAACTGGACTTGGTGGTTTTGAAGTTCCCTCATCCAAAGGTGGCACTTTGCGCTCTGATGCAAGTGCTTTAAATGTTGGGGTTCTCCATCTTGTACCCAGTTTGGATGTCTTCCCACTCTTGGCAGACCCAAAAATGTATGTGATGTTACACACCATTCTTGCCTGTCACTCTAATTGAGCTTGCGAGTTTTACTTATTGCTGCACCTTTTTAACTAATTTTTCTTATAGCTGCAACATGCAACAATATTCAAGAGTTTACTGACAAATGTTTCTTATACAGTCAATAATCATATGGAAAACCTTAATTAATTGCTATGTCTTTCATGTTTTCTTTTCTTCTTTCTAATCTGAGCTAGCTTGCATGTCAACAGGTACGAGCCAAATACTGTTGATCTCTCAGATCACAATGAGCTAGAGTGAGTAAACACATGAACATGCTACTTATTTAAGACTTCCTGCAACTTCTCAAGAAAATAATAATGATTTCTATATCCAGATTTGGCAAAATTTACTAATGTAGTTAGATGGATGTAAATTTTTATCTTCAGGTATTGGTTTATGGTGCTTTCCGAGCAATTGCCAGATCTTGTTGATAAGGTATATATTAATGTATATATAAATGTTATCATGAGGCCTCTCTTTCTTTCTCACACATGAGAATGTTCAATCCTTTGGTAGAAAGGAATGTGATTTTATAAATAATTACAAGTTTAATGATTCTGAAATTATTGTGTGACTTTTGAGCATGATCTGTGATATGTTAGGCAGTGGCAAGTGAAGGTGGAACAGATGATGCTAAAAGAAGGGGTGATGCATTTGCACGTGCATTCTCTGCTCACTTGGCAAGGTAACTTACTCCAGCAAACTTTTAATTTATGCTTCTAGGAAACTGGAAACATCTATTTCTTTGTTTTGACTATTGTACCCATTTGACAAATTGGTAAAATCTGAAAGACAATTTGGTTAATCATTCACTTCCAAACCAACCAATAGGTTGATGGAGGAGCCTGCTGCATATGGGAAGTTGGGACTAGCTAATCTTTTGGAATTAAGGGAAGAGTGCTTGAGAGAGTTTCATTTTGTTGATGCTTATAGAAGCATCAAACAGAGGTAAGTCTATTTTAGCTAAGCTGTAGAAATATTTCTTTTCTCTCTGAGATTTGTAAGCATTACCTGTTATGAGCATTACCTATTATGTGCTTGTTTTCTATCTTTGCCAATCTCTTTCTCACACACACACATGCATACATGCTTACAGACCTCTTCACACAGTTTTGATTAACTATTCAACTTTCTTTTGCTAAGTAGCCGACCACAATCCTCATATTGTTCCTTTCTTGGCACCTCCTTGATTTTATTCATTATTATTTTGCTTTCTTGCTATACCAACAGGGAAAATGAGGCATCCCTTGCTGTATTACCTGATTTGTTGGTGGAACTTGACCGTATGAGTGAGGTACATATAATCATGACTTTATCCTTCTTCCCCTTTCATTGAAGGGACTTACTAGTAGTAAGAGTTTGAGAAATACTATATGTTCTAAACTGCTTTGCCTTGAACTCACTAGGGAAAATCAAGTTTATGTATTAGAAGTTCATTAGAAAACTATCAGAAATGATTAACATATTGTATATATATAGTTCTTGGTTTCCAGCCTCATGACGTGACATGTATTCTTTCCATCTGCAGGAAGCAAGGCTGCTCACCTTAATTGAGGGTGTTCTAGCTGCAAACATATTTGACTGGGGATCTCGTGCCTGTGTGGATCTATATCATAAAGGAACAATTATTGAGATTTATACAATGAGCCGCAACAAAATGCAGAGACCTTGGCGGGTATGTGGAGAAACATTATTTCTGATAAAACTCAATTTGCATCATATCAGTCTATGCCTAGGATTGATTATTTACAAGAAGAGCTTTTGTTTCTGTGCTTAGGTGGATGATTTTGACCTGTTTAAGGAGAGGATGTTAGGCTCTGGAGGGAAGAAGCCTCCCCCACATAAGAGAGCTTTACTATTTGTGGATAATTCAGGTGCTGACATTGTTCTCGGTATGCTTCCACTAGCTCGGGAACTACTCAGGCGTGGAACTGAAGTAAGTTGGGCATTTTACTGGTTCCTGGGGATGATTTCTTGATGATTAATGACTACATGATGAGATTGGCTCAAATAATTGAGGCTTTTGCATGCTAGATATCTATTCTAAACCTACAATTGTCAGCATAGAATTTGTTGTCAACTCTTTCAGTATGAAGTGTGACCAATTAATTGGTAAAACCATTCTCAAAACTGTCCTGGCACAGCAATTACAAGTGTTCATGTCTGCATTTGCACTTGATTCCTTCCTCAAAGGCTGATTACATTCCAATTTCATTGTTTCTGTAGGTTGTGCTGGTTGCAAATTCCCTTCCTGCAATAAATGATGTAACCGCAATGGAGCTCCCTGATATTGTTGCAGAGGCTGCAAAGGTTTTTTTTCTTTGTCATTTTTAGCTTTTCCCTTACGTTTTGTTGTTGGTGCTAGCCATTGTACATTGAACATGGTAAACTGATTGTTTCTTCTCTACAGCACTGTGACATCCTTCGAAGAGCAGCTGAAGCTGGAGGCCTAATTGTGGACGCAATGGTAAACACCTTGGACAGTTGCAAAGAAAATTCAGCTTCAGTTCCTCTGATGGTTGTTGAGAATGGGTGTGGGAGTCCATGCATTGATTTAAGACAGGTCAGCTCGGAGCTAGCTGCAGCAGCAAAAGATGCAGATTTGGTATGTTGGTTTTATTTTCTTTTGAAGATTAAATGACGAGGAAGCATATATAGATTATTTTGTTAATAAGGTGAAAGAGTTTTGGGATGCAGATTATCTTGGAGGGGATGGGTAGGTCTCTTCACACCAACTTCAATGCTCGGTTTAAATGTGATGCCCTAAAGGTAGAGTGCATTAATCTGAATGGTATCATTGTATATGATAGATATGATAGCTTAAAAAAAAAAAAACTGAAAAACCTCTTAACTAACCAAACATTAAGAATTCATTTGCATTTGCTTTTGGATTTGCAGCTTGCAATGGTGAAGAATCAGAGGTTGGCAGAAAAGTTGATTAAAGGAAAGATATATGATTGTGTGTGCAGATACGAAGCAGCCCAAGTTGAGTGGTTGTAGAGGTGAGTATGTTTGTTGGGTTGTATTCATCTTGGTCCAGAAGATTAAAATCCACAACAATACTTAAAAAGCAGGAAGGGCTAGTTTTCTACCTCTTTTGTATCATCAAAGACAGCAGAAACAGAAATGGATTCTTTGATTGATGATTGCCAAAGAAAAGTGAACTGTTACAAGTTAGGAGTCCCATTCACCAAATACAAAACTCTCTTTCCAGTTCCACTACTCTTCTCATCATTTGTCCTTTGTATGATTCCAACAATATTAGAAAAGTAGAGTGCACCACTGCAAAACAGCGTTCTTTTATAATATAATTTGCATCAACTTAATTAAACTTGGAAGACAAACGTTTTGGTAGCTTTCAAACGTTTTGTTAGACAAGGTCCAATTTAATGAAACACGACACACCACCACAAAATTTTGGGATGTTAAGGCCTGTTCGGTTATCCAAGAACTCCGGAAAGAGTATCCTGGGAAGTTTAGGGACTGTGTAAACGGGAGGGATCATTCACAATGGTCCAGCGATGAGAGTTTATAAAAA
>BPVZ01000116.1:608784-622886 GCA_020521535.1 Rubroshorea leprosula
ACACACACACACACATATTAATGATAGTTCCATGAAAGAAATCCACATAATCATGTAAAAAAGAATGAGAAGTTAGTTGCTTTCTTTTTGTAATCTTCTAGCAATGAATTCCTTCTCTTTGTACCCACTCTCCAGCACCTTTAGGAGCAATTGGTTTTCATTCCATCTTATGTCCTATTATTTTGGACATCTAATATGAAATATATTAGCCTCATTGACTTTAACAATCTAGTGTATATAATGTATATAATGTGGGCACGCTGCTTGATTTTGCATTCTATGTCGAGCACTCCCAAGTAGATTTTGGTTATGATATAAAATGGCATAGAAAATCTTCAACAACTGAACTTTAAAACAATCCATAAACTTACTACATGAACCTCCAAAAAAAACTTGTGCAATGTGGTCAATGATCCAATTATGTACAAATCATGTTCTTTCCCTTTCATTTAGGTAGCACTAAGATGTTTTTGGGCCCACATAAGGCTTACAAGCCAGTGATAAATTAAAATTCATTCATAACGATGCCCATTCCAGAAATATTTCAAGATAAAATAATAACAAATACACATACAGATGAGACACCAGCAAGTACAAAACAGAGAAGCATGAGAACAAAACCTGGTTTGCGTAGCTGATACCCATGTTTGCCCAGGCACGAACATAATTTGGCTTCAAATCTAGTGCCTGAAGATAAGAGGAAAGAGTTGAAATTGGACCAAATAAAGATTAAAAGAGAGATGGAAAGTTGGCCAATGAAGAAACTTATGCACGATGAAACTTATGAACGCAAACGGTTCTGCAATTATAAAACACCCCAAAAGCATAACGAAATAACTCCAGATATGACAAACCTTTGAGTTCAGATTCATTTAATCCAGCATATAACACAGTAGCATAAACTAATCCACATGATTTCTAGTTTTACCAATCATGTATAAGGGAATTATGTAGGAACTACCTGCTGATAAGCTAATATTGCATCCGCACTCTGCACACTGTTCGCTTGAGTTGCACCAAGCTTGTTCCATAGGGAGTAGTCATTAGGTTTGAGTTTCAAAGCTGTCTCAAAAGATGCAATAGCCTTGTCATACTCCCTTGACAAATTATACAGGACACCAAGCACTATGTGGACATCAGCATCCTCAGGTGACATTTGAGCAGCTTCATTGAATAATCTAGCAACCTGCACACCAATTCCCAAAAACAGATTTTGTAGGGAATCTTTGCAGAATGAAACAGAATCTTACAATATCTTGCAAGAAACTATGGATTTAATAGTAAAGCAGAATTAAACGTGTACCACAAGGAAAAAGTCCATGATTCTTGCAACAGTAAGCATTCATTTCCTTCCCTTGAATTTGTAAGGAAAAAGGTACTTGGGCCTACTTGGAAATTACATACTAAATCAGTATTTTCTATTGTAACCTACATTTTTGAATTCTCACTTGCCACTGCCAGGCTACTTGGAAGATCTTTAAGTAGATGGATTTGAAGAGAACTATAGGGGGCTGCATTAAGCCTACCAGGATGACAGGACAAATGATTATGTTAAGCTAAATCAGGCTAATAGGATGACAGAATAGAATTTATGGAGAGCAGAAACCTGTACAAATCTATCAGTTAAATTTATATTTCTCCACAAAATGCTTTTCTAAAAAATCTGAAGAACATCATAATTTTGGGGCCAAATGTTCCCTTTTTCTCTATTATCACCAAAAGTTCACCAAAAAGGTTCCAAGTTTACAACAACTTTCAGCAAAGAACCTTTTAGGAACAGTTAGATTCTATGACATATCCCGCAAAAATTATCACATAACAAACTTGAGTCCTAATAGCATTATTGTTAAGGAAAAAAGAAAAAGAGGAGTGAATGGTTCTGCCAAAAGTGCACTTACATCAGCATAATACAATGATTCAGAGAGCTCTTGTGATGCAAGAGTCCCATACGTTGGGTGATGTCGTAACCATCCATGTAAATACTTCAAAGCAGCTGCCTGCTCCAACTCTGATTTTTCAAAAAAATGAACAAAATAAATACTTGACCTCTTAATAACCTTCATACATAACAAATGAAGAAATTGAACACACAGTCACAATGTAGTGAAGGATCTCATCAGGGAGTAAACATGCTAACCATTGTCTTCAAAGCATTATGAATAAGACTAGTATAAAAAAGTTTCATTATTCTATTCAAGTGCAAATGGATGGATAAGCAACCTCATCAACAAGTTAATGTGATAACCACTGTCCTCAAAGCATTATGAATAAGACTAGTACAAAAGAGTTTCTGCTGACTAAAAATAAAAACTGAAAGTATAAAAGAGTTTCATCTATTCTATTCAAGGGTAAATAAATGGAAAGATGAGCAATCTCATCACTGACCATTTGTATGGCTCACACCAAGGGCAAGAAGCACCTCCAGATTTGTAGGATCAGCTTCCTGTGCTCGCATCATGGCTGCAATGGCCTGCAAAAATGTCAATTAAATGTAATTGTATGTGATTCTATTAAGTCAGTTTAGGGTTTAGGGTCTCCTAGATAAAACAAAAATGATCGATAAATTGAGTACATCCAGCCAGAAGCAAGCATTGCAGAAAATAATTGGATATCTTGATTAAGCCAATGATAGTGATATTTGAACTAGATTTTAAAACTCATCACTTGACTTACATTTTAGCTTTCTATTTAGGATATTGACAGTTTTATTTGGGGTAAAAATATGAAAATCCAAAATACCATCTAAATAGGCATTATTCATCATCCCTGGAGAAGCTTCAGACTTTAGAGAGAGTGGATCATAAGGAATGGTATATCACATCTCAAAGCCATCTAGTGCCAGTATTCAGTGAAATCAAAGAAAGGTTTGCCAACAACCTTACTTGGCCAAAAGAATCAAAGGAAAAATGTTCTCAACAGCCAAGAGATAAATTTGATCCTTGAAGTGAATCAAGTAGTGGCATTTCCTCAGAAGTTATTGCAGCACTAAAGTAATAGAAACCAACTATATTCTATAGCAGCAGAAAAAAATATGACAACCACCATAATCAATTTAATGTGAAAAACTAAGAAAACCTGTTGATCATCATCATTCTCTGCATGGGCTATTCCAAGCAACCTCCATCCTTCAGCATTGTCAGGGTTTTTCATAACTTCAGCCTCTAAAGCAAGTACAGCTTCACTCAGAAGCCCTTTCCGAAACAGCTCTTGACCTTCTTTCATGGGATTTTCATGACCAACATAGGGGTTCATATCAGAAAATACATAAACACCCCTTGAAGCATCTGATTGCTGCTTGGCAGCAACTTGCTCATTTAGAAACCTATAAGTTATCAACAGATCTATTTGTGTTAGTTCACTTTTATGTATATGCTTTTTCAGTGAAATTCATAATAACTAGCAAAAAAAGCAGGGCTAGAAAAAATAAGTGAGCATTATTATAAATTTATTAACTTATTAGTACTAGTCAACAGATTGAGTCAAGGTAAATTTCGTTATTCATCCTTATGAAAACCAATTTTCTCAGAAGCTGTAGAACACTTACTCATCATATGCATTAGCCCAATTATCAGCTGAACCATCCCCTAGAGCCCCTTCGCCCACCTGACGTCCAAAGTCTTCCACCCAATCTTGTACATCCAACTTTGAGAATTCATTGACCCATTGATCATCAATTGATCCTTGTGGCTCTTGTTCAGTAGCGAACTCATTGGCCCATCTATTAGGTCCAGTAACCTAAGAAAACCCAAATTAGCCTTGCAAAATTTGTAAATGGGACAGCTGACATTCATTAAACTCCCTTACAACATAAACAAGGGTCAAAAGCGTCGAGCTTATTTACCTCATGAAACAAAACAATGGTATTATATCATACCTATCAAACTGTATATTTCTTTTGCACTAGTGTGCATTCTCTTCCTCAACAAGTAACAACAAATTGCCTATGAATGATTCCATGCAAATTCACATGGATGCAGCATAGGTTGTCACAGTTAAAGGACAACCAAAGATCAAAATAGGAACTAAAACTTGACTTTTCTAGCGTTCATGATAAATAGATAGATGTACTTGCCTCTTCGTGTACAAACTCATTAGCCCAACTAGCCCCATTATGATGTTGTTGATATTCTGTTGCCCAGTCACTAGATGCTGGCTGAATCCCATTATCATCAATAATAAGTTCACCTCGACTCATCTTCGATACAAATTGAAGAAATTTTGAGTTCTGCATGCTCAAAAGATAACAATTAAACAAAAGCTACAATAGCATGTAAATGCATACATGTGACTGACATTGCCAAGAAGTGCATGATGAATAACAATGATAACATATTAAGAACTTCCCCAGACATGTATTCCGTTTTTGTGCCTATCGTAAATGTATAACCCAAAAACTATGTCAGAAGGAGAACTAACTGATGAAGAAAGAGATTCTTATTAACCACTTTCCTAAGCTCTGGTAGGAATTTTTCTGACACGTCTAATATGTCTTCTTCTTTGCCTAGCAAATGATAAATAAAAATGTAATTACAAGCTTGAACTACCAGCCTACATGCAAGTTAATAATTGCAGCTTTGGCATTGGTTAAGGTTACAAGGAGTTGCATGCTGATTGAACCAGTAGTGATATTGATAAATTTATGTATTCATAATGAGAAACTCTTGAATGCTTCGAAAAATAATGGTGTATTCAGCAGCAGAACTAAAACAATTTATGCTTCCAAAAGATGGAGGCAACACAAAAACTGTGTAGCAGAGCACTTCAGATGGCAACAATCCTCAATCAATGCATTTACTGCTCTAATTTCCCCCAACGAGACATCATAAGGTTTTAAGGTCCAGCCTCCTGAGGTCGACCATTTAGAGATGTCTACAATATCCATTACAAGATGTGCATCTCTCTGACCACTCACAAGACCGTTACCAGACCATTAAAGCACGTGAATACCACATGGGAAAAAAAAAAGTCATGGTAGAGACACTAGAGTATGCAACCTGAAATTTTGGATCATTATTTTGAGCCAGTGTATGTGCAAGCATTCGAGTCTGCTCTCTTGCAGCCAAGTTTGAGATTCCTGCCCCTCTCAGTTGGTCCAATGATGTCAACTGGGTCTGTTCTTGCACCCAATAAATGAATAAATAAATAAATAAATAAAAGAAATATGATAAAAAAGATATCTAACATATCTTCAGAAAAAGAAGTTACAAGTATAAGCAGTAACAGTAATGGCCAGCAATTAATAAAAAGGAGTCAAGATCCACTTAGACGTGCATAAGTATTATATAAGTTATCAGCCGTAATCCAACAGATGAAAATGATGTTGCTATATTTAGTAATATATCTTAAACTGCTGGATTTGGAAATCAACAGCTGATAATTCAGTAACACTTACACATGTAATAGGTTATTGATTCTGTACAACAATAAAGAAAAAAAATAAGACTGGAAAAAAGGCAAGACAAAAGAAAGACAAAAGCTAGCTGATGGAGCAAAATATTGAGTGTTTTGCTACTAAATGGTAAATGTTGCTAAGCGAGGTTCTGTCAGCTGATTCTCAAAAAGAATAATATAGGTTCCATTTGCCTTCTCTAGGAACCTAGTAGCATCAACTCCATTAAGCAACAGATTAAAGAGTCCCTTCCTTTTTGCCTCTCCTAAATGCTTCTAGATAGAAATAATTTATGCAGCAGGATCAGCGAGCTCATCCTCCATTCTCTTCTCAAATTAGAATCAACGATTCAATACGACACAACTCCAAGCACCATCTTACCTGCTCAAATTCAGAAGCCCATCCATTAGCACCATGCTGCTGTTCAAATGAGTGAGCCCAAGCTTCAGGATCACCAAGTTCTGCTCTATGTTGACCGAATTCAGAAACCCATCCTTCTGCTGCATGTGGACCAGGTTTCAGGACACCTTGCGATTCATTCCAGTAATCCTCCAGCTCCCTAAATCTCCCAGGCAGAGGTCCCTTGGCTCGAACATCATTTTCTATTTCTAAAGAGCTCAATAGTGCATTTACCTGGATAATAGCCATCCATCCACAAATATGAGTATCATGCAGTTTTAAAGCAAGTTAAAATAAAAGAGAGAAAAAAATATGTTTATGTTCATAACCAAAGCACAATATTCTCATGCAATCAAAGCTGAGCCCCTTTATTTTTATTGTGGGAGAAGAATGTGATTCCACTTTGAAGGCTGTTTGTCAATTAGGTGCCTCAAACACAAAGTGAGGCCAGGTACTTTTACTTAAAAATGTCCAGAAGTTCCCAAAATTTATACACTAAATCAAATAAGATAAAACAAGTGAAATTCTACTATTTAAGTTATAAAAATAAATTGATCAAAGCATGCAGTTCTTGTAAAATGGAGAATGAACTGTAAACCTGAGCATTGATAAAATCTTCACTTCCATCTGGGAAAAAGTGCCTTGCCATAATGCTGCTACGATCACGTATGCAATGTTTGTCACTGTCTGACAGTCCTAATAGTGGAAGAGGAGTAGGATGAAACGGAATGCCACTACGGCTGCTGTCCACAAATGAGTGAAGAAATCTTGATAGCACACGCTGAGGTGGGCCTATGCAAGAAAGATGAAACCAGTAATAAACAATTTCATAGAGAGATTGAAATTAATTTGAGACTAAACCGTTCGTTACAAACAATTATAAAAAGATTAAACACATCCAAATTTCTAGAAAGTAGGCCAAAAGAGGAAACACAACTTCTTGTTTCCACCTTAAAAAAATCTTTTGTATTATGTTTTCAATCAAACCAGATATGCTTCTAACTTATTAGATGGCCATTTTTCTTAAAGAGGCGATTACAGGAATTGAGTAATATAAATGATATCAAAGAACAATTTCGCTGCTAATCAAGACTAAATCCATAACAGAGTTAAAAGAGGCCTCAATTTGTACCATCAAAAGCAGGTTGAAGTGGAGCTCCAAACTGACTGTTAGGTTGACGCTGTATCTCCTCCCACGCGTTTGAGAGTCCATTATCATTCACAGAACGAAAGTCACGTATAAAGTCGGAGCCCTGGCAATAAGAAAATCGAGAGTTAATCAGAAGATGAAGAAAATCAAGCTCTATGGTTGCAGAAAAACGATACGCAAATATAAAAACCTGGGCGTTTGGTTGCAAAAACGGCTGCTCGAACTCGGAACCTGGAAGTGCTACGCCAGTCTCAGTGTAGAATTTAGCCGGAGAAGACGCGGTAGTTGTAGATGTAGGAATCTCCTTCAGCCTCTCCTGATAGCAGAAAAGCAACACAAGTAATAAGATCGTTGGTAATCGATCAAAGAAATGAGAATTGGACGAAAATTGAAACCTGATTCTTTGAAGAAGAGCCGACGAGAGCGTTCGCAAGGGCGCCAAGGGGGTTGGATGAAGAGGAAGAACCAGGAACAGCACACGCTGCTCCGCCGGTGACTAACTCCCGCATCGCCATCGCCGCCCACCTCCGCCTTCTACGTGGTTTTTTTTTTTTTTTTTTAAACGAAAATACAGAAAATGATGTTTTTTTTTGGTTATAAATCCAGATGGTGGTGATGATGCTGCTTCACACGCTTCTAGACATCCTTTTAGATAGAATTATCAATTGGGGAAAAGGCCCATTTCAAGCGTTGCTTATAAATTGGGCTGAAAGTCTTTAAAAGTGAAACCGCTCCAATTCGATTTGCTTAAATTTTAATCTGGTAAATTATTCGTGGGTCGGGTTGTTTGATATCCTCTGATTAATGCCTCAAATAACCTTTCAAACCCAAAGTGTAATAAAAGCAAGCACTTAGAACCGCCTTTGAGTTTTAATAATTCATCTTAAACCTTTTAAGTGTTTGAGTTTGTTGATTAAGTTTTCGAGCTTTACTAATGTCTTAAAAATCTCATTCTCCTTTCTAATAAAAGCAAGCACTTAGAATCAGCCTTCAAATTTTAATAATTCGTCCTAAACCTCTAAGTGTTTAAGTTTATTGATCAAGTTTTCAAACTCTATTGACGTCTTGAAATTCCCATTCTCTTTTCTTCAAAATTATATACTGTTTAAAAATAAATAAATAAATAAAAGCAAATCTTTGGCCATTCTTATACAAAACAATAGCTGCCGAACATCAACTATCCCATCTTGGATGGAGAAACAAAACGGAGGGGTACTTGAATTTTACAATTGTCACTAACCTAAAAATTTTGAGTTGGATTTAAAATTAGAAATTTAAATCTTAATGATAATAGACAGTTAATCTTCTGATGTGTGTATATATATTTATATATATTTGTCACTAGAATCTAATAAATATAGCTAATAGGTTTTCTTTTTTTCTTAAAGAACTAGTTAAGTGTTTAGAAAGATATTTTTGTAGGCTAAATTTAATGGTTAAGGCTATTTCATCTTGATTTTAATAGTATATGAATGGGTTAATTAATTGTGATTTTTTATTTGATTTTCCATAAAAGAAGACTCAATTATACAAAATTAGAAATGTTGGGATTGAATTGCTAATTTTTTTCAAAGTTTAGGGCCCAAATTGTGAGAGGAGAAATTGAATTTAGGGACCAAATTAAAAAAAAAGATTAATAAAGACTAAAGTGTCAATTTAATTCAAATAAGGGACCAAAATTGCAAGCAAGATAAATTAATTGAAGCAAAATCTCTGTAGATCGACCAAAAAGAGGTCCAAAATTAATTCAGGGAGCAAAATGGGATTTAGTGAATGATCTTATGATATAGCAGATAGCCATCATTACTTTCTCTTGATGGGTCTTTCTGACTTGATATGTTTTAATAATGCTTAAAAGATTATCCTTGATTCATATTTTTACTTAATTAAGAGATTAATTAGGAATGTACTTTTTTATTTTGTTAAAAAAATACGTATTTTGAATTTTTTTAAGGTTTTTTTTTATTTGAAAATAATGATGAATTCTAACCATTCAATGAAAATGAATGGATAGGATTTGGTTTAGGAAATTGATTAATATATTTTTTTAATGCATTATATAATATATTTATTTTAAATTATTATTTTTAATATAAAATTAAAAATAAATAAATTTTAAAATATAATTATACATACATAATAAAAAAATTAATTAAATTGATTATAATTATATTATATTTTAATAATTAAATTAAATTAATATTAAAATATATATTAAAATAGAGACTATATCAATTTTTTTAATAAAATTTATATATATAATCTGTACAGTACCCTATCCCTATTTACATAGACACTTATCTACCTAACCTATTTTGTAATACTACAATTATAGAAATCATTAAAAATCTCCAATAAGTCTAAAGTAAAATACACAATAAATATTTTAAAATCTCCGATAAATTCTCTAAATTGTTCCTAAAATCCCAAATAAATAATAATGGGCATCTTAAGGCAACCCCTTTAGACTGCATAAATCCCCATCAAATATTAAAGATAACAGAAAGTAAAAGCCCAAAGTATCACACCGTTCCCAGGCGAAGTCCAAGGCATCAAGCATTACCGTAAGACTCATGTCACACACTTATATCCATTGTGAATGATATTTATGCAAACCCTAGCAAAAGGAATGTCTATTTCCTAGTGTGTTACTGATTTTTTTTTTATCAATGTACATTTAGATAAAAAAATAACCACATCAAATCATAAAATATTAATAATTATATAATAAGTAGTCTTAATAATTAATATTAAGAGAGCATCGCAATCCTATCAAAAAACTTAATTATAATTTGAGCAGCCTTATTTTGTATTGAACGATCCGGAAACTGAAAGCAATTGATCAATTGCAATGGTTTTTCTTTTTTTTTTTATAAACAAGAGAGAATTTTGAGAAAGAAGGAAATATTAAAAAATTTCAATGGTTATGTAGCCAGGAGAGTATCCATCATTGTAATTATTACATTGGAATGGAAATAGCCCAGCCAAGGGAGAACAGGCATTGGAGGTAACGTCTGAACTAGATGGGAAGATGATATATGTAGTCGATTCTGTTTTGTCAGTGTGCAGCTAGCCTAACCATGCGTACGTGCACCAAACGTACTCTCAGCCATGTATATTTGACTCTCAACACGCAAGCTCCCCCTTTCCCCTTTCCCCCTTTTCTCTAATATATGAATATGTGTACCCCATCACTAAGCAGCTTTTTATGGAGCAAGGTCATCAACTCCTTGTGACCATCTTATCACTGTCAGCTACCGAAAGCTTAATTATGATACTAGAATTATATTCTGATAAAAAAATAAAATCACATAAGCAAAAATATTTAAAGCTTTTTTTACCAAAAAAGAAATTAAAGCTAATTACTATATATATATATATATTAGTTTGTCAGTAAATATTTGTTGTGTGAAAATGCATTAAATAACTAATAAATTAAGATGCCTTGGACCAATTAGCTAGCTATATAGGTAGGTACCTATATATATATATCCATATCAATTGCATTAAAAAAAAAAAAAAAAGCCAACTAGGAAGAGAGTGGTCCTTGAAAATCCACAGGACACGAGAGATCCTAGCAGGGAAGGTTTTGAAATGGCAGGAGGCAGGGTGAGCATATTTTGAGAACTTTGATGGTTTTGCTGAGGGGACAAAAGGCAGAAATTAGGGCACTAAATGGTGCAATATCAAATATCAGACACAGCAACAGGTATATACGGATACTTAGTGCAGAAATCAAGAACCCTCATGCATCCCCTCCCCTCCCATCCAAGGGAGACAAAGGAATTTTGGGGAACTACTAACAAGAGTGGTATACTTTAATAAGTCATGAGAGATGAGATGAAATGAGAGAGAAGGCATTTTCATCATAAACTAAAACCAAATGGAGGGGGCATCATTGGCATTACCCTTTAATTAAGGATAATAGAATAATATATCCATATACATAGACTACAGGAATGCAAATCAACGTATAATTTTTTTTTTATAAATTTAAAACAATTAATTAATCCTCTAAAACGACGACGACAAGAAGACGAAGAAGAAGGTGCTTTAATTAAGCTTTTAAAAAAAAATTTGATGGTAACTTTTAAATTATTTATTAATAGAATAGAATAGATTAAGGTGATCAAGAAAATTATTAATTCCACACACATCCATATCGCAAATGCTGCGCACCGGAATTGGTTACCCGCAATTAAATTAAATTATGATTAAGCAACAAGCATCGTTACGCTATATATATATATATAAGATTGAAATCTTAGGAAACAAAAATATATATATGCAAGGCATGTATGTCAACGAAGCGTACCGATCGAAATTCGAAAGGCCACAACACTCACTAGTTTCAGCTCCCCGATCGAGAAAGAACCGACTGAAGATGCACGGTGATGAAGAATCAAGATTAGCTGATGGGTATATGGCTAGCTAGCTAGCTAGCTGCAAGGTCCCAGGAACTGCTCTCCCTCTTTTAAATTTCTCCCCAGAACTTTCATGCAACGTAAGCCTATACCATGCAGAGATCCATCTGATCAGTTAAGATTTAATATGTATGGCACAGTGGGGGGGTCAAAGGCAAGCTTGATGAAAGGTCGATCGATCAATCGGAACCCTGTGACTATGAGAAAGAAGACAGTCATAACATTTCTACATTTAAATATCCTTCATTCTTCTGTCAAACAAGGGCGCGCTCATCTCGGGACTAATTAATTAGAGACAATAATATATAATTAGCAAAATTATGAATGGATAACTAAGTAATTAATTAATTATCATGTCATGAGGTAGCTGCTGCTAGCGCCAGGAAGATACAGAGAAAAGGGCACGATTCTGCCAACCAAGGAAGAAAGAATTGTTGACAATCTGAAGCTGGTAACCCTCAGACGGATAGTGGAGCCGGAGGAGAAGCTTGGCCTGCGAAAGGGCGAAGGGGCTCAAGGGAACATTACAAAATCCTGAGCTCCTTAACATCACTTCCCACGTCTCCAGCCGCTGGTGCCTCTCTCTTCTGTTCTCGCCTTCTGCACCCACAATGTCCATGATTTCTTTTCCGAACCATATCTGCTCCACAGCCAGCCTTTCCCGACTGTTAGGTGGTATCGTTGCCTCCAGGGAATCGAAGATGGCCGTGTAATGGTCCAAGGCCTCTACAAACCTTTGTGAGAACAAGGGATGGTTGTGGTTTGCTTCCCTTTCTGCTACGGTCACCACAACCGGATTCAAGGTCTTGATTTTGTGAAGAAAGAGGTGGAGATCGCGGGAATCGTCCTTGAGAACCCTGTGTAGATACATGATGCAGTTAACAGCAAGGGCCTCGTCCGGATGTAGAGCAACGTTGGAAGCAGCTGCAGGGTCATGGTTATTGGGAAGGAGAAGAGGATGGAAATGAAATCTAAGGCTAAGGGACTGCGCAAATTTAGAAAGGCGGTCGCCCGTCCTGTGGAGAAGGTTGAGGTCGTGGCCTGTTCCAGTGATTCGGAGCATGGGAGGATTGGAACGCTCGGCTAACGACTGCATCAGCGGAGGCCATTGCACACCGTGCATGATGTCAAAGTCCAGGATGTGTATGGCCTGTTGCCCTACTTGAATAGCTTCCAAAATGGCCTGATTGGCTGTGAGGTGACTGAATCTGATGAAGGGAGTTATTTGGTTTAGGGACAGATAGCATGACTGAATCTGATCATCAGTATTGATTGTTGTAGTAGTAATAGGAGAGATGAGAGCATTGGGACCAACAGTAACTTGCGGCCTGAAGGGATCGTTGTTGATATTCATCATCGAAAGCAGCTGATGGTGACTTCCAAGGTTGCTGCAGAGGCGACTGATACGTACAGAGAGGGCTTTCGTAAATTGGTGGACTAATCTCTCGGTGGAGTCTCCATAAGGAGAAGCGTTTGAGCACAAGGAGAGGAGGCGGTGAGCAGAGGAAAAGTCAGATTGAGAGACAAGCTCGGCGCATCTGATGAGTAATTGGCGCATGTGTATTGCCTGCGACTGTGGCCGGTGGTCTTGCAGATCTGGGGCTTCTTCTGCATCTTGGGAACTCGATGAATTATTCAGGGAGCCAAGCATCTCTGTGAGATAAATGGGCAGTAAGGTTTAATTTTGTCAAGGTGAAAACAATATAATGGTGATGATGAGTGAGAGAGGGCTGCATTCCTTTGCCTTGACGAAATATAATGAATAAGCCTGATGCAGCATCATCTGCTACAACAGGGAAGAAGGGATACCTGGCATTTGTTAGTAACAGTAGCAGTCTTTGTTCTCCCTTCTCTCCACAACCACAAAACAACAAAAGATTTTTTTCTCTTCTTTTCTTTTTTTCCTTTTTCGACTACTTTATGCAGTAATATATAGTAGTAAGTAGAATGTACCAAAAATATATATATAGTATGAAGTAGTAAACAAGTCAGTCAACCCCTTCCAATACTCACCTCGGTTAACCTCAGTGGAAGCTATTCATTGTGCGAGGAACTAACTGCAAGAAGTTAATCTAATTATGGGCTGGACAAGGTCTCATTTTTTAAACCCCGCATATCTCACCTTGTTCTACTTAATTAATAAATGTTTGAACCAAATATAAAACCTTTTAATTACTTACTTATAGCCGCTATATACGTTTTCAAGCTCCAACTGTTATGGTGATATCCTATATAAGGGTTGGAACATATACAGATGATGATGGAGCTAATTAAACCATAGCTTATGTACGTAAATTCGTCATGAATATATATATTATATGTTTTTTAACAGTACCAAAAGTGAATATATATATAGAGAGAGAGAGAGGGATATACCATGACTAGCTCTCAAAAGCAAAGAAAACTAAAAGAGCATATTTAGAGTATATCATATTTACAAAAGGTGTGGGAACAAGCAAAGTGACAAGTCATCTGAGTGTTGTCTGGAGATGTGGAATCCGAGTGAGTTGAGGTAGAATAGAAACCTTTTTCCTTGTTTGCATTTAGGAATTGGAGCTGAGCAAAACCATTACACATATTGGATTTGCCAAAATGGAAAAACCTCTTTTCACACCTAGCTGGGAATCTTTCTAATTCCTGGCACCCTCTACTCCATTGCTTAGGTTTCTCACTTGGAATCCCAAGAGCATGTTAAAGTTTATAGAGTATTCAAATAATAACAGGGTTTCTCTAATTGCAC
>BPVZ01000116.1:633890-676440 GCA_020521535.1 Rubroshorea leprosula
ATTTTTCTCCTATCAATAGTTTTTTTAATTAATTTTTTGATACTTAAAAATTATATTAAATTTAATTAGTTCGAAATCGATTTGTATCATATTGTATATAGTTTTTTTAATATTTATTTTTTTATTCATAAAATTTAAATTTAAGATTTTATTTTTAAAAAATTGAATTTCCTGTACTCAAACTAATAAATCATTATTTTTTTTTTTTCTATTAGTAGTACTTCATTACAAAAGAATTTAACCCATATTATATGGGTATCAATTGGCTTATTCTAATCTAAAGTAAAATGAAATTTCCGACTTGAGCTTGCTGGAATCCATACGCTGAACTTTATTATACCGTATAATATAAGCCTGAAAAATCTTAAAATTTTTTTATGATTGAATGAATGAGAATGAATACAAAGAAGATGAGAAGACTAAAACAAGGATAATTATAAAAAGAAAATTACATACATACTACTGTTATGATAGGAATATAAGTTTGACGGGCAACCCAAAAACAAAAAGACAAGGTTGGAATTGGATCCTCTTCCCCTCCTCTCCCCACCATCCAGTCTCCACACCACAGGTTTTAAAGTTTAAACAATGAAAGAATAAATTAGAGATAACAACTAATCGCCACCACTCTTTACATATCTACATACATATATTATACTACTAATAAAAACCAATGCCTACTCTGCTCGGCTTTTAAGAAAATAATAAATGGAGTAGTAGGAGTAGTATATATGAAGGAAACTTCTTTTACTCGTCCTTATAGTTTTTTATTGTTGTTTACTAACTTTGCAAACTCCGATGTCGGTCCTTCTTTTTGTCTTTACTTATTTTACTTTATAAATTTCAATCTTATAAATAATATGAAATGAAAATTTGAAAAAAAAAAAAACAGAGAAGAGATGGCTGTAATTATTTAGTATTTTAAATGAGTTTTTTTTTCTTTTTTTTTTTACATCTCAATTGAATTATATTATAAAATAAAAACTATTGACAAGAAGAGGGAGTCTCAATAACTAATAAACATTTAAATTTTTGATGTTTCAGTTATGATCATATATATAGTTTATTTATATGTAAATTTATTTACATATAAATTTTATATATTACATTTATATAAAATTTTAATTATTTATCTTTTTTTTTAATAATTAATATTTATTCATATTTATTAAAAATAATTATTTTTTACTTAAAAAGTTATAATAAATATCAACTATTAAAAAAAATGAATGTTTAAGATTTTGTACAACTATAGTGTGTAAGACTTATCTGTAAGTAAATCCTTACTTTATATATATGAGGATTCTTCACTTTTAATAATTGAAATTTATTATAATTATTAGATAAAAAATAATTATTTTAAATAAATATAAATAAATCTTAATTATTAAAAATGAAAAAAATAATTAAAATTTTATATAAATATAATATGTAAAATTTGTGTATAAATGAATCATTTCTTTATATAACATAGGTGTGTCCCTTCTTTAAAGATTTCCTAACAAAATGTATCAATCAAGGAAGAACCAAAAGAAGAATGCAATCTGTTACTGTAAGGTTAAGAGGAAGAGAAAGAAAACAGACCAAAAATAGGCAGAAGAGGAAGGTAAAGTGGAAGCGGTTATAACATCATCACTTTGTTAGGGTACAGGTGTTAGGCACTCAAATAAACAGAGTTTGTTAAATCATCTCCTAGCATTAGTATTTTTCTATATGCTCTGCTCCTCCAGCCCCTTCCTATCAGATCATTGCCTTATTGGACCTGATTGGTTTTCTGTCATCTCCTCTCCAAAGTAGAAACCAACAAGAAATCCAGTCCAAAGACAAGAATATTGATTAAATACTCCAATAATTAACATTTGGCAGAAATCAATCTAATTCCAATTCAGAGGTGCTTCTCTTTTTCTCTCTTTAAATTTTCTAATTCTTCAAAGATTCCAAGGTCCACCACCACCATTGACACATTTAATCATTCCCTTGCTTTTCCTATATATATTTTAATCACAATTGACAATACAATTCACATAACCTGAGGAATTTGTTACTTCTTTGTAGTTTTCTACTACAAGAAAAAACACACCATCATGCCATTCCGGGCCAATCCAGGCCAGGGAAGAGAGAGAGGGAAAAATGAGATTTTTTTTTTCTTCTATCACACCCTGAAGAATAAAGTTGAGTGCTTTCATTTCCATTGATCAGGTTCTGGTGTTGGTTGGTGGGTCTTCATCATATTTCACTCTTTAATCAATCAGGTAATCATTTTTCATCATTCACTCTCTCAAATCAGCTTTTGTTTTCTGTTTCTCACTTCAAGGAATGTTTTCCTTTCTTTGATAATCTAACTTCATTGCAACCGTGTTTGCTTTCTTTACCTCAAATTCCCCATCATTAGGTTTAGATCTTGATGCCCAAAATTTATTCTCTTTGTTGTTTTCAGTTTTCCTTTCATTAAGTTCAATTTTCTCTCTTCACATTACCTATGATTATGACTTGTTATTTGTTTGGCTAATTTCACAGGATAAGGAAAAATGATGTCTTTCTTCCCACTTTTGCTTGTCAAGATTTTAAGCGTATAGATAATTTGCAGGTTGGTGATTCACTTTCTACATCTGTGGAACCATGACTTAATAAGCTTTTATTTTAGTTCCAACCAAGAAAATCTCATGTCAGCTTAAAAAACTTGCTGTTTTCTCTCAGTTGAACAGAAATTACATATTTTTATGTCTTGGAATTCTGAATTGAAGATTCTTAAAGGTTTAAACCTGCAATTGTAGTTAACCTTTCTGATGTATTAGGGCTTCTTCTTGTTTTTTTGCCATTTATAGACTTACTGAGCTTCTATTTCATTCTTGTGCCCTGTTTGTTGTTTATCTGTCAGGATTTCAGCTACCTTCAATTCAAAATTACCCTACTTTGATCCAAAGTCTTGCTATTATCATGGCTGGAATTGATGATAATGTTGGTATAATTGGAGATTGGGTGCCTCCTAGTTCTAGCCCTAGTTTTTTTGCAGCCTCATTAGCTGATGATGTCAGCTCAAAATCAATCTCAGAAACACTTGATCAGGGTACAAATGAGGGGTTCTTTCTAGGAACCCAGAAGCTGAGGTTATCAGCTAACACTGATAAAGAAAATGTTTCACAAACTAGTGATCAATTGACTGAATTAGGTTCAGTTTCTGAGCAGAAATCAGGTCCACGGGGATGTCTAGCAGAAAGAGTTGCAGCAAGAGCTGGATTTAGTGCTCCAAAGTTGAACACAATAAGCATCAAGCCTGCTGACCTTTCAATAAACAATGATATTCCTTCTCCTTACTTGACTATATCACCTGGTCTCAGTCCAACAACACTATTAGATTCTCCAGTTTTTCTTTTAAATTCACTGGTAAGTTTCCATCTTGAAAATTATGGATACTGGTTGGCTCTTCATTCTTGTTTCTAACATCATGTGGAATGCCATTGCCTTTATTCTTTGATGTGGGTCTAGTGAAAGTTGAAGACGTAATTGGAGTTCTAAGTTCTAACAGAATGTAAAACTAATATTGTGGGTTTAGCTTCTCATGGTTGGTTTAAATAGTTCAAAATTGATGGCAACTTGCAAAAGGAACTTGTGCTAAACATGGAAGTAGGTTGACAAGATAATGAACTAAATATAGGAAGTTATGCTGTACACATCCTTAGGTGCAGCTGCAGGAAAAGTGAAACATAATTGCCTTCTCTTATATGTTCTCTTACTTCCTTTACATCATAAAATTGTGCTAAGCCGTTTTAATTGCAACTTGGATTCCAAACTATAGGTATCTTGAAAATTCTATTAATTTGTGCTTTTCTATTGACTATTGGTGTTGCATATTGTATGCTAAAATTTTATTTTTATTGAAGTTGTTCTGTTCCGTACAAGATCCTGTATGGCTGAACATGTATCACTGCAGGCACAACCATCCCCAACAACTGGAAAATTTCCTTTTCTTCCAAATGGAAATGGCAGGAGCTCAATCTCAGAGGCTGCTGAAAAAAGTAAAGATAATTTGTTTGAGGACATTAATACATCATTGTTTGCATTCAAGCCCATGACAGAATCAAGTTCTTCTTTTTTCCTTGGTGCTACAAGCAAGGTAAGTAGGCTTTGGAAGGTTTGTTGTTCTGGGCATATTGAACTATCCTTGTTACTATCGTTGTTCCTATCTTTCTACTTTTGGTACTCCCAAGTTTTGTATTCTAAGTATTGATTTGCCTTCTGATTCTGAGTACAGATTATGCCTGCCACTCTTCCTAGGCAATCCTTTCCCAGTATTGAAGTTTCAGTTCAGTCTGAGAATTCTCTTCGGTCACAGGTTTTTGATCCATCCAAAGTCCATTCTCAGAACAGAAACAGCCCCAACCTTCAGGCAGACTTTGCCCGATTATCAACCGAAAAAGATAATGGGAACCAAAGGGTTTTTGATACTGTTGGTGGTAGTTCTGAGCATTCACCACCCCTTGATGAGCTACAGGATGAAGAAGGAGATCAAAGAGGCAGTGGAGATCCCATGGCTGCTACTGCTGGTGGTGCACTGCCCGAGGATGGATATAATTGGAGAAAGTATGGGCAGAAACAAGTAAAAGGTAGTGAGTATCCTCGTAGTTATTACAAGTGTACACATCTGAATTGTCAGGTAAGGAAGAAAGTGGAACGTTCTCATGAAGGGCACATAACAGAGATCATATACAAAGGAGCCCATAATCATCCCAAGCCTCCGCCCAATCGCCGATCAGCCATTGGATTATCTAATCCACTCAATGAAATGCAGTTAGATGACCCTGAACATACAGGCCCACAGAATTGTACCGATGGTGACCTTGTTTGGGCAAGTGCACAGAAGGGAATCTCTGCAGGAAACCCTGACTGGAGTCATGATAACATTGAGGTGACATCATCTACAACTTTGGCCCCTGAGTACGGCAGTGGATCCACCTCTTTGCAAGCTCCAAATGGCACACATTTTGAATCTGGTGATGCTGTGGATGCCTCCTCTACCTTCTCTAATGATGAAGATGAAGATGATCAGGGGACACATGGTAGTATGTCATTATGTTATGATGGTGAAGGAGATGAATCAGAGTCAAAGAGAAGGTTTTTATATGACAAATTAATTAAGTTAATAGCTTTGTTATTAAGACCATAGTGTGAATGTTCCCATGTGATTTTATTATCCCAGGAAAATTGAAGCTTATGCAGCAGAAATGAGTGGAGCCACCAGAGCTATCCGTGAACCTAGGGTTGTAGTTCAGACAACTAGTGAGGTGGATATCCTGGATGATGGATATCGGTGGCGCAAGTATGGCCAGAAAGTTGTGAAAGGAAATCCAAACCCAAGGTTTATAGTGCAGTCAGATACTTGCTATCTTCCTTGTTCACTAGTACCTATGCAAAGTATAATATTATTGAGTTGCCAAATTGAAACTGAATCTAACTTGCTGCTATTTTACCACAGGAGTTATTACAAGTGCACAAGCGCAGGTTGCACTGTAAGGAAGCATGTAGAGAGGGCATCACATGACCTTAGGTCGGTGATCACCACATATGAGGGAAAGCACAATCATGATGTCCCTGCTGCTCGCAGCAGCAGTCATGTCAATTCAGGTGGCTCTAGTGCTGTAACTGCCCAAACTGTTTCTGCTGTCCAAACCCATGCACATCAACCAGAGCCCCTACAAGTTCACAGCAGCATGGTTAGAGCATCTTCTTTTGGTCCATTAACCTTACCTGGAAGGCAGCAGCTGGGGCCTTCCAATGCTTTCTCATTTGGAATGAACCAACCTGGACTAGCCAGTCTAGCAATGGCTGGTTCGGGTCCTGGGCAAGCTAAGTTGCCCGTCTTGCCTGTTCACCCATTCATGGCACAGCAGAGGCAGGTCATGTTGCCGAAGGGAGAACCCAAGGCGGAGCCAATATCCGAACCTGTTTTAAATTTGTCCAATAATTCAGCATTATATCAGCAAATGATGAGTAGGCTGCCTCTTGGACCATAGATGTAAATTTTCCTTAAAATTTATTTCAATGCTTTTTTTTTTCCTTCTTTTTTTTTTTTTTTTTTTTGGGTTGTTATGAGGAAGTAGAAGCATTTAAATTTCAATATATAAGTGGGTTTTTTGGTTACTTCTCCATCCCTCTGTCATTAGGGTAGGCATTATTATTTGTTATTCTCTTTAAAACACTAATCATGTACCAAAAAGAAAAATGGTGCACAGTACAATACTCAGGAGATTTCAGGTTTAACCAAGTCCCTTCCAATCTTTAAATGAATCAAATCTAAACCACCAAGCATCGAGTCTTGGGAAACTCTTTGCTAATCTTTAACTAATTATAAAATTGTCAGCACTAAAATCTTCAAAAACACTCAAAATTAATACCCCTTAAAGTCCAAGTAAGGCAGGCCAATTCTCAAAAAATACCCAAAATTAATACCCTTAGGGTTCAACTTCAAACGAGATAGGATCAAAACTTAAGTCTTCCTCACCATTCCCAAATTAAATTTTTTTTAGGCCAATACAAAAAGATAGGCTCAAAACCATAACCACAGCCCAACATGGCAATCTCAAACTCACCTACAATATTTGAAAACATACCAGTTTCCCCGCCCAAAAAAATCGATTGATGACATTTACTTGAATAAAACATCACATTCATCTGTCCCTTTGAATTTCCATTTTCCTTTAAAATTTTGGCTGTACCATTTCACCTACAATAACTGAGAAAATACATCTACAAGGCACAACTTTCTGAGGGTTTTTTCCCCCATTCTTCGGCCAGGTCCAACTTTCTGAGTTAAGGGGAGGATATTCAGATTTTTGTAAAACCCATAATGATGATAATCATATCTCAACCCTCAAAGTAAAAAACCTGGACATGTGTACATTATACGGCAAGGTGGAGCCTCAACTTCAAGAGGGAACGCCCTGGTCTCTGTTCTAACTGACAGCCCAAGTTTGAATTTAAACATCTGTCGCATCACTTCATTAATGACCATTTGACATGGTGTCTTCCACATTGTTTGCTTTTCTATGCTGATAAACTGATTTGCAGTGACTTATCTCCTCTCTGCATAAGATAAATAGATGTCATCCAAAATCTAAGAGATTGATGGTATATGAGAATCAATTAGACACCAAAACAAATCTGGAAGAGAAGCAAAGAAAGGCTGGATCATCTAAAATCACCCTAGCAGGATTGGAAGCAAAACTAACTTGCAGCTACCAACTAAAATCAAGCCTATTTACTATGGGTTGATTATAATATACTATAGATCACCAAAAGAGTCATAAGATGTAAAAATCACTAACTAATTTGGGTGATCATTTGGTTGACTGATAAATCTAAACTCAAACAGAACCAATGATAAATAATGAGACAAAAACCAAATGTATGACAAGTTTAAATCCTACACAAGATTCTGTCGGCTATTGCAATGCACATGAATATAAGCATAAACATATCAATGTTTTCTCGACATTGGCCACAAAGGTTGACAAAAGTGTTCGAGGTGACCTTGTTACCTGCTGATATTTCACATTTATATCTACCAGTCAAAATCTAAATCTAGCAGTCAAGATGACCTTGCATTATCCTTTTCAAAAGCCAGGACTTTGGTTAAGTTGAGGTTAACAGGTTTAGTATCACTTAGAGTAAATGAAATGACAGTAGAGAATCATCCATTCAAGTAGACCATGCATGTCTACGTGTTTGTGTCTTTAGGAATCTCATCTGCTCACTAGGATTTTTCAGTTTGAATATGGCTATAGTTGCTCGATCATCTACATAAATGTAAATCACAGAGATATTTAAGCCATCCTACTCGCTGCCCAGTGGCATCAAAGGCTTTTGTCCTGACCTTCATGTAAGACTGAGAAGCTTTTTTTTTACATTTTTGCCAACGAGAGAGGCATGTTTACTTGGATAACAAACATAGATGACATTGTCCTGACATAAGGCCATATCAAGGATATCTATGATGTGGTATGGCATATCTGTCAGAGATGTCAGCGATTTAAATCAGAATTACCATGCTTTGAGTTTTTATAGTAATGATATAAAATGCATAAATGTATAAACAACTTTTATTATGGCTGCTAGTACTCCATTCCAGCAGATCTTTTTAATTCTACTCACCAACTGGAAGTGACAAACATGAAACATGATCAATTAGTGTTAACCTATTAGGAGAAAAATCATGATCTATTCCAACAATGATGGTACTAAGTGCAGGGTTGCTAGCTTTTAACAATTTTGAAATGGAGGCCTCATCAGAAAAGAGAACAAGGATACTGAGTCAAATAATAGTAGACCAAGAAATAAATTTTAACCTGAGAGAGTTCCAAATTGAGTCGTAATGGAGAATGCCAACAACTCTTCGCTTCCTTCCTTTTTGGGGTTTGCCACCACGCTTCACAACTGGTAACTGCTTTATCCCCTTGGCCTCCATCAATTCCTTGGCAATTATCAAATCAGTGTCTGGATAACAAATCAAAAGACCACACTCTTGCCCACGGTAGCTTATCCCTCGTGTACAAACTGAGGAAACTGGACAGGTGTTGACCTGTAAAGACTTGACTTAGAGCAATTCAGAATGTGTGTGAGTGCATGTGTGACCGTGAGACAGACATCACATACCTCCACGAGTGTCAAATCGCTCTTAGAGGTACCACTAGATTGATGAGACAGACATCGTTTGGCATCACCATATGTAAGTACCCCCTCCAGAAAGTCTTCCTCATCAACAACAAGCACACATTTCTGATGGTTGTCATGCATACATTTTATTGCTTCTTTTAAAGTGAAATCCATTGGGACCTTTGCATACTTCTTTGACATGGCCCTAGCAACCTGACAACAATCAGGAATGCATCAATGAGCACAGTTAAATCAAGATAAGGGAAAGATGTTTAGCAGCATGCTAATTGATGAGATAAAACAATCAATCACAAGAAAGCTGACTGCACTGAAGATCATATAACAAGGAGGAAATGACACCTTAAGATTCTCTAGAAGCAAATCTTCATTAATTGCTTCATGGTCAGCTGCACTTTCTATGATAGAGAGTTCCTCAGCAGTTGAAAGAGAAGAATAACCTCTTGGGCTACTCCTTGAATCAGATGTTTCAGCCTCCTTGTTCTGGTTTGTGACAGAAGGAACCCATATTGCCAATCCAACAGCTCCCTATTAACAAAATGATAACACTCTAGCATTAAAAAATTGTGAATATTCAGACATTCGCATGTTATCCAAATAAAGTACATGCAACAACAACAAAGCAACAAAGCCCTAACCCCTGCAAAAATGGTGAAGCATAGAAAATAAAATATCTCAGCAAAACAACATTAATAATAAGAAGTCTATCACTAAGATTTCAAATACTTATCCATTCTTAGGAAGTTACTCAACTCGAGAAAGCCTAAATCCAAATGATAAATTGAAATAAAATGGGAAAAAAAGGAATGTTTGAGAATTCACTTTGTTAGTGAAGCATTAATCTAAAGAGGTGGTGTAGTAAGGATTTGGAAATTGGGGGGTGGGAGAGCACTGAAGGAGGTTCTTATGTGTTGAAATTAGGGGAACACCGAACAAACCATTGTAAAATACCACATCATAAAACTGTTATATTTCTCTAATTGATTTGTATAAATAAGAATTAGATAAATGAATTGAAATAAACATTAATCAAGTCTAAATTAAATATTTTTAAGTTAAAATATAGATTAAACAAGTTCAGATCAAAGATTTCAAGTTTAAACAAAGATTAAAAGCCCAAATTAATAATTCAAAATACAAACCAGGCAACAATTGTTGAAACAAAAAGCAATTAAGGAAGTGGCAAAAGTAGCCTGCAAAAGGACCAAAACTAGCCTCCAATGAATAAAAAAACTAGAAAAGAACTAAAATGATATAAAATAGAAAATTTAGGACAAAAATGGAAAGATAACGGTTAAAGGATCAAAATACTATAATTAAAAGGTTGAGGACCTAACTATTTCTTTCCCTAAGGTTTTGGGGGGGGGGGGGGGGTGCTCCCTCCACTGTAAAAAGTTAAATGGTACCCATGCTAAAATCTAAGCTATATTTTCAATATCTGTTACATAAGTAATAAATAAATAAGTAATGATGAAGGTAGCATATCTAATTCCATAGTGAAAGGACTAGTTATTTCCTGCCCTTTTTTTTTATTTTTAAAATAGCAGTAATTTCCTGGAATTACATCTTTTAGACATGGTAGACCTGAATGGCTGCATCAAGAGGGGAAACTGAAATCAGGCAAGATCACATAAAGACTTACCATGAGAGGAAGCAGTATCCTGTAATCTTTTGTCAACTCAAAGAGAAGAAGAACTGAAGTCAAAGGCACTGAACAAACTGAAGCTAATGTAGCAGCCATTCCAACCTGCAATGAAAGTGATAAATATTAAAATAAGCTTACTTAAGTCAAAAAGAAATTTACAGAAATGAGAAATATAAATGAAAGGGGAAACTTGACCAATGCATATGCTTGTGGCTGTGCAACAGCAGCATTTCCAGGAATTGCTGAATTGATAACTTCAGCAGCTGAGCCTCCAAATACAGCACCTACAGCAGCTCCAATCATTAAACTTGGAGCATAAAGGCCACCTACAAGTCCAGATCCCTTACACAAAGCAGTTGCCACCACTTTGGCTGCAGCTAGTTGAGTTAACAACCCGATTCCAGGAGCAGAAGCATTCTTTCCGGTATGGAGTATTTCATTAACATTTGTAAAACCCCAGTATAATATTCCAGGATACTTTAGAGCTATAATGCCAGCACCTAAACCACCTAAAGCAGGACATACAACAGCAGGAAGCCCAAATTTTTCCTTGATAATTTCAAATGCCTTGGTGAACCATGAAACCAAGTGAGTTAAGGCTACACTAACAACACCACATAGCATACCCAGTATGAGGTAAAGAGGCAGCTCTGAAGGAAAAATAAAAAACAACAAATATTAGTGATGATGCTATGCAAAAAGAAAATAAAGCATAGAAACTATCCTTAGGGAACTTGTCTAGTTGTCCCCTGCTCCCCTTCACCCCCAAACCCCCACTAACAGAAAAAGAATAAAAAGAAAAAGAAGAAGAAAGGAAAAAGAGAGAGAGAGAGAGAGAAACATGTCTAGGTAATAAGAATGACTTTTTAATAGCTAGTTTTTGACTTGTGATGTTCCATCAGACATGTCTTGGACATATTGCCTCATTCAGGTGTACAAGCTGTTGTGCTACTTCTAAAAGGAATATCTGAAGCTGTAGGTAAGGTCGCCAACATACACAAACATTTTAGATTCAAATCCTCGATATAAAAGGACAAACATCAAGAAAAGGTGAAATACCAGCAGCCGATTTCAGATCATAGGCTGGCACAGTGAAAGCTGATTTCGTCCCAAGTAAAGCATTAGATACAGTAGATGATATGACTGAGGCCAAAATTATCATTGCAGTTGTAAATGGAGGTGAGTTTTCAGCACGAAGAGGTCTCAAAACAGTTTCAATAGCAAAGAAGCAACCGGCAACAGCAGCATTAAAACCTAAATAGTGTTGGAGGAGAACAGGGAAAAATATCAGACATTTTACCCGTAAATATACAAATGAAATCAAATATACCTACTCAAATAATTCAGAAAGGGAAACAAAAAAAACTAAGATTCTTTTGCCAAAATTGAGGAATAGATTCAATGCACAAGCAATTACACAACAACTAGTTTGTGTTCATATCCTCAATGAAAGCATATAAAAATACCAGATTCATGATGCTAAAGAAAAAGCTCCACCAATGTAATCCAGCTTATCTGGAAGAGAACTAAGAAGTGGCCAGTGATATCATGCTTGGCCGACACAGTACCAGCCGACACAGTACCAAGAACAAGTCTCATCTATCAATAAGCCAATTCCTCTGTGATCAGCTTGGCAATATGAATACAATTAACACTGCCTCCCACCAGCATAAACATTCCAATGCAGTAGACATAAATTATGAAGTTCACATGGTAATTATATCACAAATACATAGATTTCTGCCCAATTTTTTTGATGCAAAAATGTTAAACCTTTGTCAAGTTTTCATATGGGGATGATCAATTAAAAAGTTGACTGCACCAGTTGTGTTCCTTTGAGCTCTACTGCTAGGTGTGAAAGGATAGCAGATGTTGCATTGCATTATAGCAACAAAAGAGAAAATAATGACATACAAATCATATAATTTTCCATGGACTAGCATAATCAAATCTTGAGAGGCACTATCAAGTGCTTTCCAACAGAAACCAATTTAATTAGTTTGAGAATGCTAAGAAATATTAGGATACCTGAAGCTATTCCAGATGCAGCACCAGCAGCAATTAGAGCAATCTTCCTTTCTCTGTTACCTTCCATCATTAAGGAGAATCCATTGGCCCATGATTTTCCAATATCAACACTAGGGCCTTCAGGACCCAGAGAACATCCAGTACCCAAAGTTACAGCAGCTTGGATGGCCTTTATTGTGGGGAAGACCCCAGCAACCAAATCAAGACCTTGCTGTTGAGAAGAATTGGACTGTCTTATTTGGTACAATATCTCAAGTAAACCGTGCATCACTCCAACAATGACACCTCCAGTCACGGGGATCAAAAGAATCCGATGCCAAGTGTCAGCTAGTCTCTGGAGACGGAGCCAAGCAGCACCCTCGTTTGGTGTCCCAGCCCAGGCCCATTCATGTATGACGTGAACCTGGATGTAGTAGAGGAGCGAATTAGTTTCCAAAATCTGAAGATGAGATTTGTATAGGTGAGGGTGCCTAAACACCAAGACGGAAACTTTACAGTTTTGCAGTAACATTATGAGTCTGAACCTCATTTTGAATCTAAGAATGGGAACTAGAAGATATAATGTAATGATGCTTCAGTAACACTATCGATCACTCTTTAACAAGCCGCAAGGTGTAGCCAGCCATGGATTGCAGAAAACGGTAATTTAAGTGACGATAACATAATTTCATAAACCCTTAATGTAATTGAACAAGAAGTAGAATTACAGTAACAGAAAATTTGTGCAGGTGAAAGAAATTCAGATCTCAAATAGAAACCGAAAAATATATGCTACAAAACCTACTCCTTTGTTGAAAGCGGCAACACAGACACCTGAAGCCAGCCCAAGCAAGCAACCGATAAGAAGCAACGCCCACTCTGGCGGGGCGCTATCACCAAGCGCATCAGTACCTTCGACAAAAGCATATTGATGATGGTGATCTTCTGCTGAAGACGACGTTGAACGCTCTCTGTCCAGTCGCTTGAAGCTGTGGTGTCTTCCAGAAAATCCGCGATCCAACTGCTTGAAGATATCCTTAAAAGCGTTGGTCCCCTGCGCTTCCACGTCGTCGGCGTCCTCTTGTTGGTGACAGGCGGATCTCAGCACGTGGTTCTGATCGCCAAATTCTCCTCCGCCAGTCATTTTTTTCCCTCAGCTTTCATTGAAATTCTTCATCCTTGGTTCCACTAGAAGCAGAATTGAAAAAGGAGAGATTTTTATTGCTTCCCAACTGTTGCTTCCCAAATGCCGTGTTTCGTTCGTTTCCATTTCGACCCTAAACTTTAACAATGCTTTCAGTTTTGCCCTTGGCGTAAGAAAAAAGGCAGAAAACCGAGCACCTAAAACACCTAAATAGTTGAAGGATTCATGTTTCGTAGGGACAATTATACATTAAAAATATAATTTGTTCTCTAAATTTAATATTTTAATAATTTTATAAGATAAATTATATTTTTTAACATATAATTTTTCTTATAAAATACTTTTTAGGTAGTTTAATAATTTTATATTTACCAATTATCCAAATAACTTAATAATAATATCTTTCTACTAAAATAGAAAGTTATAAGTTTAAATCGTATGTATGCAGATGAGATGAAATAAAAAAGAAAAATTTATCTTATGTTGTGTAACTAATATAAAAAAATTAATATTAGTGCTTATCTGTCTTATCTCCTAAAGAAATTATTCTAAAATTACGTTGTTTTAATAAAGTACTATAAAAAATAAAAAAATTACTTTAATTGATGCTTTAAAAATAGAGTATTTTAGTCTTTTTCAATTGAGATTTATTGAAACAACATAGTTTTAGAATAATTTTTTGCCTAATCTTTATGAGGTAAGGCGGATAGGTATTATTTTTAAAAAAATTATAATTATATATATATTTTATGGTAGTTGTACAACGAGAAGTAATTCTCTTTTATCTCTTATTTCATTCCACTTATATATTATACGATTTAAACTCAAAATCTCTTATTTTTAGTAAAAGATAATTAACACTAAATTACTTAAGTTGTTGATTATAATTATATGTTAGGTTGAAAGAAATGAATAATTATATGTTTGGAATTGGATACAAAAAAATGAAATGAAGGGAATTGTATCATTTCATTTTCTTTCATCTCTTCTACTCATCTAGGTAAATAAAGGAAATTTTCGCAAAACCGTTTATGCAGTTGCCCGGATTTGAACCAGGGTCACCCGCGTGACAGACAAAAATATGGGAGAATTAGAACACTGCTCTTGTTATTGTTGCTGAAGATAATAATCCAAGGAATTCCGCAAAGACAACTGGGGTTCATAGTTGTTAGCCTTTTTGTTAGCCTTTGCCCTGCGATGACCTCTTCATTGCTTGGCTTGGCCTTCCTCTGATTTTTGGTGAATAGATTAACTCTATGGGTTCGAGAAATCATATGAAAGGAAGAAGAAGTGAAGTTTTCCGTAGTTAGGCTTAGATTGGGCTCGAGAACATGGGAGAAGTAGGACTTGGTCAGACCAAACTAAGGGTTCCCGTAGCATGGAAAATAATGATGATACTATTTCTGGACGTCATGAAAATCAGCAACTTAGTAAAGATCTTGGAAATGGGTGGCAGAAGTCTTGTTCCACCGAGTCTGTCTCAAAATGTAAGGAGGCAAGCAGTTGATTCAGAATCTGAATTGGAGAAATACAACATACAAAATGAAATGGGCTCAAATCAGGGTCCTGACAGTTTGACTAAATTCAAATGGGTAATTATGATGAAACTGAAATAAAGGGTACGGTGGAGGATTTGCCTATCCAGCATTGTTCTGCGGAGGTGGAGCCACTGGTGAAGAAGACTCCTGATATACTTGCAGTGTGCAAAATTGCAAATGTTCCACACCCCCCCCCCCCCAAAAAAAAAAAAAAAAAAAAAGGAAAAAGGAAAAAAACTCTCTTCCTTGGCATTGAAGGCTTTGAAGCTTGACTCAATAGCAAACAAAGGAAGAGGAAAGTGCACACTCCAAACTCCAAGTTGAGGATGATTGTGTTGGATGGATCGTCCATTGATATTCTATCTCATAAAAGTCCTGATTTGAAAAACCCTGATTCAAAGACTTCTAAAGACATGTCCATTCACCCTATACTGAAACTATTGGAGGATTGGATCATCTATATGATGTTAAGAGGGGCAAGTGCAAGAGCTCTTTTGCATAATAACGAGGAAGAATTAGTTCAAGGAATTCCTGATCTCTCAAGGAGCTGCTCCAGGGTATAAGGATTGTTTCAGGAAAGTCTAGGTAATGACGATTCAATTTATATATCACTAGGAGAAATAACATTAATTAAACAAGTGTGATATATTGTTTCTATAATTTATGTTATTAATTTATCTGATGTGTTTGGATGCAGTGTTGATGAGTTTGTGTGTTTGTTTTTTTTTTTTTCAACATATACAATTTAAGAAGTGAGAAATGGAATATTTAATATAATAATACTATAATTTAAATTTTAATTATTATAAAAAAATTAAATACATCTATCAAACGAGCATTAGAGGTGGTGCAAGTGTTAATAAGTTTCATTATACTTTTATGCATCAAATGAATATTAAATGATAATATATGGTTATGTTCATGTCCCACCTAAATCTAATGGAAAATCTTCTTTGTGAAGAGAAATAATGTGCCAAATAAAAAAAAGGGATAAAATCAGAAGAAACATTATCCTGTTTATAAATTGTTGATATATTTTTTTCTTAAAAAGAAAAGAAGTAAGAGAATGAGACTTATTGTCAATTTGGTACCAAATACAGTCGCCACCGTAAAAAACAAAAATTCTTCAATTGTGATATTTTCTTAACATAAATTATTGTAATAGAGGATATCATAGCGTAAATATTATTTTAATATAAATAATGATGATAAAAGACGTTACAAAAGGTAATTACTTTTGTAGTGCGTCCATGTATCAGTCATGTAAGGTTTCCCCTGTTGACTGTGGCATTCGATGCCATAGGCCCTGTTTGATGATTAAAAATAATGTAAAAAATAGAGGGAGTGGCGAAATGGGAATAACGTTGGAACAATACCAAAATTGTTTCGCCAATTATATATAGCACTCAAGATTGTTTCCCCCTGGTGACAGGAAAAAATAAAAAAATAAAAAAATAAAAAATAAAAAGAAGTGATTTTAATATCAGTACTCATTCACTTACTTCTCCTGTTTCTTGGCCTTTTGTTCAAAATTCCAAAAGGAAAGAAAAAGGAGGAAATGCATCTTTTTCCCACTTACCGGTTACACTACCCTACAAGCATTAACCATATATATATATATTGAACAGAAGCATTAACAAATATATGGTTGGATGAATTTGCTTTTCAGTCATGTTATATCTGCTTTTCCCAAGAAACATGCATGTTTTAATAAATCTATGATATATATATTTATATAATCATGAACCACCATCACGGAAAAGGGAAATATTATTCTTGCATACCTCTTAGTGTAACTGTTTTGTGTGTTTCTTAATATTATTGCTTTAATTACCAAAAAAAGGAGTCATTACAATTTAGTGATGTTTAGCCTTTAATTAACTATATAGCTAGGGTGTGAAGTAGCCCGACCTCGTAAAGGATAAACAAATTGGCATTAGTATTGGAATTGAACTCAGATTGTAATCTTTGAGGCGTTTATTTTGAGAATAGAGCTTGTGAGAGTCTGAGAAGAGAGAAGAAGAACTGGAAATGCAACTCAATGCATGCATGGGATTATACAATTTATCATCTTCTAATCTTCCCACCTCGATCTCCATGTCTAATGCTTTTAAAACCCCAAAGCAGAGACATTATGGGAACTCTCTCCAACTTGTTTTTGTGTGTCTCTTTAGATTACATACTACTATACTATTAATTAAACAGCTTTTGAAGATGCATTATTTAAGATAGAATATGAATGATGCTCATGTTAATAATAATTAAGTTAAGAGTGTCATTACACGATTCATTAATCAACACTTAAGATTTACAATTATGTTATGAATGAACTCTTTATTATTGTGTCGTAAGTATTATTGTATCGTTCATATTAACGATTTATTGATTTTAATGAAAATCATTTAATTTCTCTTAAATAACATTTTAAATTTAAATTTTATAAATAAAAAATATAATTTAATTTTAAATTAATTAAAATTTAATCAAACTTTTAAATATTAAATATTTAATAAAAAGATTACTATCTCATTCATCGGTCAAACTTGAAATTTATAATTAGGTTATGAATGGGACTCTCCATCTTTTTAAAATAGTAGTGCCGTAACACTTTCATTAGTAGATTAGATGTAGATCCAAACAGGAAAGGAAGATATTTTGTTTGGGCATATCATATGGGGTGAAATAAATGAGGGTGTTGTCTAAGCATCCTCCACCAAAAGGAAAACGTCATTTTCCAGTGTATATCCATCCATCTTCAAATAATATGAAATAACAAGACAGAGGGTATTATTAATTATTGTACAGGCTTCTATAGAGAAGGAAGCAAATAAAAAAGCAAACAGGGAGGTAAAAATTTCTTCACTCTGGGGCGTGATAATTATGATTAAACAGATACAAGTTTGTCGTGTAGTGGAATTTGTTGGAAAGAATATGATCAAAACCGACATTTCAGTGAAGGGGATTTTATTACAACCCCCCCAAAAAAAAAAAAAGAAATCAAAATCAAAGAATAAAAAGAGGGGAAAGAAAATGAGCAAAGATAGACTTGTCTTGTAGAGGGTAGGGTAGGTATAGTAGAGACGACAGCTTTATGTAATTTGGCAAAGGAAAAAACACAACTTTCTTTTTCTCTCTCTCAACAACGCATATTCACAGTTACAGATGGGGGGAGAAGGTGAATCAATTATCAAATATCAATCGATTCGTGGCAATTAATAGTACAATTCTGCTTTTTGGTGGAGAGAACCAGATGCCCTTTTGATGTGCCTGTGGGTGGTGCTGTTTTTTCTCTCTCTCACTCTTCTTTCTCTTGTTTTTTCCTTCCCTTCTCTCTTTCTCTCAATCTCAACTCAACGGTGGTGAAAAGTAAACTCCTTCTGTCCTCTTAGTTGCTTTGATTTTATTTTCTCATCCAAAAAAATCGTCTTTATTCCCTTCAGCAATACAGCTTCAAAATCATAAGGTTTGTATGCTCTAATCTTCTCTTTTATCTGTACTTTCTTTGCTCTTGAGTTCTGTTTTTCCTTCCTTTTCAAAGATTGGATTTTTTTTTATAACGGGGAAACATGGGTTTGATTGATTTCTCTATCCCTAAGTTTCTGGGTTCATCTCAAGTCTTTCTGGATGTGCTGCGGTCACTGCTTCTTCACTCCAAAAACTCTGGATTCCATATAGCCCCTGTAATATTTCAACCACCCCATGAATTGGTTATTCCTCCACATTGGATCAAGAAGGGGATCAGATGGATCAAAAACTACCTGCAGCAACCAGGGGCTGTATGCATTATATGAATTCAGCAAAGGAAAGTGGAATCTGGTCATGGCTTCATCTTTTGATTTCATTCCTTCATGTCTGTTCCACTATTCAGATTTGAGATTCTTTGATAATCTCAACTATCCTTTGTTCCTTTTGCTCTATGTGCCTCTCACTTCTGTTTCTTGCTTGTCTTTGGAATTCCCTATTTTTGTAAACTCATCCTTCTAATCTGTATTATCTATCATATGATTTTTCTTTTTATGGATTAAATCATTGCTTAGACTTCTGGTAGTGGATGATGCATCCTCAAAGTCTCAATCTTGAGCATCCTTTCTGGGTTCGCCCACATAAAATAACGTTCCCACCATGAAGTTCAGACTCGACCAACATCTTTGCTTGTGGGTTTTGGTTTTTTGCTTATTTTGTGCTTTGCTTGATCAATCAAAACGTAGATGCTTTAATTTCTCTCATTCCCTTCACATAAAATAACGTTCTAGATCGTTCTGGAATCTCCTTGTTTGCTTCCTTCTTCTGGTTCTCTCTTCATAACGTTGATCTCATCCTCTTTCTGGTGTTTCTTGCAGGCTAATGGATGAAGATTCTAGTGGTTTCGCGTAATATCTGGTAATATTTTGCTTCTTGTGGCTGCTGTTCAGTGGTGGGGTTTTGTGGCTTTGCTGGAGAGATATAGAAGGTATAGTGTTATGCTGAATAAAAAGGGCAGTGGTGGAGATAGAAGAGGTGGAAGTGAGCTTGTGACTGTTGCAATAACAGCACAAGAAGAGAGAAGCTTTTCATCAGATGTTATCCATTGAAAACCCTCCACTAGATCCTCCGTTTCCCTGCCAGTTGAAAAGTGGTAGTGATGATATTGAGAAGGCTCCTCATAAGCTTCCTTTGCCTGAGGTAGATCTGCTGAAGCAGCCACCCCTTGATGAAAATCATCATACCCCACCTAAATTCTCCATAAGGTAATTTCTTTTTCTCTACCTAGCTTTCCTCTTCTGCTTCAGGAATAGTAACCGGCTGGATGGTTTTGTCATGGCCCTAATTGCTTCTCTTTGATCTTATCCTAGACATTTTTTTCTCTTGAGTCACGCTCAGATCCAGAATTACTTGTTGCTTGTGGCGCGGTTCAACATGGAGCCTAACGCATAACACACCCAAATCTTGTCCCTTTTTTTCCTGCTTTCGGGGCTTGCTCTTACAAACTTCTTCCAGAGTCTTCTTCCTTGATTATGTCTTCGTGATTTCATGTCCTTTCGTACATGGGATTTTATGGCAGGGCTACCTGGTGGAAAAACTCTTGCTCGTACTCTTACCGTCTTACCTGTTGGGTCCTGCTTGCCGCATCTTGCGCAGTTACCTAATTGCTTTTCATTTTAGGTTATCTTTGAATGTTGTGTTTTGAATTTCTTGGCTGTTCTTGCTATTGATGAGTTCCTCGCTTCTGGATTTTATGGTCCAAGTTCCCTCTCATCATGATCAGTTGACATACAATATAAGGATCTTTTAGATGTTCCTACTTTAATTTGGCTCCTCTAGAGTGTGTTATGGTGCCCTTTGAGCATATGAAATTTGTCATGAATTTGTTGGAGTCACTAACGACTACTTTTTCTACCGTAGGGATTATGTGTTCTCTGCTCGGAGCAAGGATATCAAGAAGAATTGGCCATTTTCGTTGAAAAATTTGCAACTTTGTTTGAAACATGGCGTGAAGGATCCTTTGCCACCATTCCAGCATCTTGACACCGTAAACCCATCTTTAATCAGATGTACGGATGAAACCACATTAGCTGAAGAGCATAACACCAGCAAGTTTGATGGAGAGCCATACGGGTCTAATCATCATGTGCTGCTGGAATCATACAATGATTCTCAATCAAGTCATCTAGCAGTCAATTACATAGAGAATAGCTCATGCAGATCTGGAGGAGAAAATGAAAATGACTTCCCATCTACTAATAGTGTTTCTCAATTTGAAATAGAATCTGTTCCCATTAACAATCCATCTAAATCACTACTAGAAACTGATACCTCTGTGGAAGCCTCAGCTGAGGTTCAAGCCATAATTCCTTTAAAGCCCCCGACGACTGAAAACACAATCCGGTCCTCTGGCAGTGGCAAGAAGTGCAGACTAATAGCGAAATTTGGTGCCAACTCTGATCATAGTTTGACAGAAGATATTGCCTCAAATTGTACTATTGTGTCTGAATCAATGGCTTCTAAGGTTTGCCCTGTTTGCAAAACCTTCTCGTCCTCTTCCAACACCACCTTGAATGCTCACATTGATCAGTGTCTTTCTGTGGAGTCAACACCCAAGTGGACAGCAGATTCTAAGATTACCAGGCATAGAATTAAACCAAGAAAGACAAGATTCATGGTAGATGTTTATGCCACTGCTAAACATTGTACATTGGAAGAGCTTGACAGAAGGAATGGTACCAACTGGGCCTTGGTTTCAAGTTTGCTTGTTCAGAATAGTGAGAAACTTGAAGCATCTAATGAAGGAAAGAAGCAAATTAGAATTTCCCCAGTTCATCCTGAAGATGATGCTGATGTTGGTTCTGTTTATATTGATGCCGATGGCACCAAAGTTCGGATTTTATCCAAGTTTAATGAGGCAACACCAATCTCAAAAGTTGGAGAGGATCTTGAACGAAAGAAATCTCTGAAAGGAGGTAAGGGAAGCAAATTCTTTTCAAGCAAAAAGAAAAGGCGCCATGCATTAAAACATCTCAGATATCTAAAACAACCTACTCAAAGCAGAAAAACGTTCTCTGGAAAGGCAAATGCTCTGAAGGTATGCCTCTTGTTATCTTTTATTAATGTTTTTGTTTACCAAATCTTTGCCCCATTTTTCTATTATCCTCTTAGCCAAACCTCCTTAAAAGATTAAATATTTTGGCATATGTTTCACCATCTGATTGAGCTTTATTGAATCTTGATATATGCCCAATGTCTTTGCAAAGCTTTAGTTTATTATACCCAACTGGGAAATAGCTTAAATTCTCACAGTTGTGGGATTCTGTACTCTTTCTTGCAGCTCGTAGTTGTTATGTTGATGATAATAAGTTCTTATCTGCTGGATTATAGTAGTCATAGAAGTAGATACTTACTTGACACAGTTAGTGGGATGCATCATTGGTTGTCATGGATTTTGCTCTCTGAAAGCAAAATTTTAAATTTCATGTTTGTTGCAATTTTTTTTATTCTTTTTAAATTCAAGATTTAGTGATATTCTATTATATTATGCTTATGCAGGTAGTTGGAGATCCAGAAGGATATTGTGCACTGGAAGGAAGTTTCAAAGATGAGGAATGTTGGATACATAATCAAATCAATTCTGGTGGTTCTGGAAACTTAGGGAAGCAAGTATGCTGTAAACGGACCAGTCTAGCAAGGAAGGCTAAATGCCAGGATATCCATCAACCTTTATTTTGTAAATGGCATGTTAGTCAGGACTTGCCTGCTCAGAGTGATATATCAGGTTTTGGTGATCATGTTGTGAAAAGGAATGGTGTTCATAAGTTCAAGAATTTGTCTGAGAATTTATTTTCTTCTCCTGATATCTGTGAGGGGACTGAGAAACCGTTATATGAATCCCGGGCTATTGACAGAGGAGAGCATTCTCCTGGTAGAAAGAGAGTGAGGAGTCCCTTGATTGGAGCTAAGAGTGCTATCAAAGTCAAGAGGTCTTCTCCAGCAGTGAAGCAAAATACAAACCAGATGAACAAAGATGGCCATTACACACATGAGGGTCCAGTGTTGAGACCTTCAAAATCTACTGCCAACCATGCATCTTCATTGAGCAACAAAGCAGTTGGCATTGATGCAACTAGTGATCCTGATTCCCACCTCTACTCTAGCCCAAGACCTGCTTTTAGTGCTTGTGGTTTTCCTTCCAAAGTCATTCGATTTCCTACATGGAAGAAAAATTCCTTGCCCATTAGCAGCAGGTCATTGGTGGTTGATTCTACTTCTAAAAAGAGTCAACTGCATTCCCTGGCAGAAAATGAAATGGATGAGGAGCCTGAAGCATGGGACTGTGAGGTGGAACAACGACAAAGAAAATCGGTGAGTGCCTACAGGAGGGATGAGACCATGGCTTTGAAGAGCTCAGAACCGGCATCTTGTTACAGTGATCATGATAGTGGGGACAATGCAGATTCTTCAGTTAGAACTGATGGTGATATCCTGGGCAAAGTTGATGGTTTGGAATCTGCTGAGGAGATGGTTACCAGTCCGAGCAAGTCCTCAGAAACCAAGTTCCACAAGCTAGGTGATCCTTCCAAGAGTAGGTCTAGTTGTCTGCAAACTCTTGAAGAATATAACAGGTCATTGAGTGGGGAGGAAGTACTTCCTGATACAATTGGTGCAAGTTTCATTGATGGGCAAGAGATATTTTCTGCTGATGAAGTTGGGCTTGACATGATTGAAAATGCAACAATGGCCATGGGGGCAGAATTAATGGATTCTGAAGCAGCACAAGGTGGCTCTTTTCCTGAGGTTGATCCAATACCCATTCCAGGACCACCGGGATCATTTCTACCAAGTCCCAGGGGTATAAGTTCAGATGACTTTCCAGGGAACTCATCATTGACAACGAGTCGAGTTCAATCTTCTCAAGATCATTTTGACTTGGTAGATGGGGATTCTTCAGACTCTCCCATATCTGCTGCATCAACCATCTCCAATCCCATGGCAGCTATATCTGATTTGAGGTATTCAGAATCATTAACATCCGTTGGGGCTCCTGCAGTAGAAGAAATGAATAAGACGGGCTTATCTGGTACTAACATGGAGCCTTCTATGGAAAATGCTGTTGTGGTTACGCAGACAAGCACAGTACCAGAAAGAAATTTTGATGGAGAGAAAAATAAAATCCATAGAATCTTTGTTGAAAAGAGACCTTTCATTTTTAAGAATGATGATCAGCCATGCTGTTGCCAGAGAAAAGAAAAATCTTCTCAGGGTGTTGCCCTAAATTACCATCAATCACCACCAATAAAGCGACGAGCAATGGCTTCATTGAAAATGCCTGCAACGGAGATGCCAATCGGTGTTGGCCCAAATAACAGACCTAATAATTTGGATCTGAGTCCAGAAGCATTTTCTCTGAGCAGCTCTACAAGCTCAGGACCTCAAAAGTTGGTTCTTCCAGCAAGTCCTACTGCTCGAAAGAGATGTATGGATGCTGGAGTGAAGTATTCAGGCCGAGCTAATTGTGATTCTGCTAGTCCATCTTCTAATCCTGTTCTTAGGCTGATGGGGAAGAACTTAATGGTGGTCAACAAGGAGGAGGATCCATCTGTGCCAGTTGGGCAGGCACAGCTATGTGGCCCAAGCAACTGTTTAATTTCCCAGTTTCCAACATCTGGAATCTGTCAAGGGATTATCTGCAATCAGGTTTGCCAATCCTTCCATCCTGTTCAGGATTCTTCAACTTTTGGTCAGCATCCACATAGTATGGTGGGGGCATCTAACAGCTATGGATATCATGCACCTGTTGGAACATCTCAAAAACCTCAAATTCCAGTGGCAATGTTCCAAGACCAGTGCGTGGAGCAGGGATTCACATCCTCCATGGAGCCTTATATGTTTAAAAGCAATTATAATTCTCCAACAAGGCAGAATAGACCTAAAGCCAAACTTGTTCTGCCATCCCCTTCTGCTGCAGATAAAGTTTCAACCCTTGACTGCCAACAAAGGTGTGCAGAATCTACTGCTTCTGTAAAAGAAATAATCGTCCTTGATGATGCCCAGGAAAGTGAAACCAGCATGACAGCTGATATTGCAAAACACTATGAAGGCTTGAGGGGAAGTCAGGTAATGTTACGTGGCATTTCAACTCCAATTGTGACTGGTTATGGCTTAAGGCATGCACATCCTTTCTCTTGTTATCGGTCAGAGGAGTATCCTTTCTTTGGCCAACCACAAGTGGGTCCAAATACCAACGTCCATTCAGTCCTTTCTGGGCAAGCCAATACAAGTCCAATTAGGTGGGGTTGCACTACTTCGGAAGGTTCTCGTGTGTTGCATGGGACTCCATTCGTGGCTCCGTTGTCCTCAGCAGGTCATCTTAGACGATCACTGTATTATTCCCCAAGTTTATCTTAGGATGGTCTGTGCATGTTGAGGTTTTGTATCAAATATGTACTGAATCTTGAGCTTTTCCTTGACAACTGACTGGCCAGACACCATCAAAAGAATGATGATCAATAGCAAAAATAATAGTTACAGGAAATGCAACTTCAGCAGCTGATAGATCTCAGATAGAGTTAGTATTTTCACCTTCTAAATTCCAATGTAATGAACATGAGTCAAGTTTGTGCAGGTTGGTTGGTTTATTTATATTTAATTTTTTTGAGGCTTCAGTTTAGGAGCAATGGCAGAGGCTAGATAATGTACGACCAATGGTTGGAATAAATTATACGTGTGCTCACAGGGAAGGTTCGTATTATGAAATATGTTCATATTTTCAGAAATGTTTTGTGCGGTTTGAACAAAGCAAAACTTGTTGGAAATTTCTACGTGAGTTGTAGTTAATTGTATTTGATTTTTAAAATTAATTGTATTTGATTTTTAAAATTGAATCAAATGATAAATTGGAAACACTTAATAAAGTGATGTGATCCAAGTGGGATTAAGTTTTATTTTAGTTTTATATAATGTGATATGAATATTTTTAGAAGTCTGGAAAGTAAAAGTGAATTACTTGATGAGATATTCAAAAGATTATTATAATAGGTTATGTCTTTTTCTTTTGTTTTTCTTTACCTCTATGAGCAGTGAAGTTAAAGAGTGATATAATTTATGGAGGTGCCCAAAATATTATCATAATGGATTAGGTTCCTTCTCCCAATTAGAAAACTCTATCTCTATAAATAGGAGAGTTTGAAAGACTTAAATTTCAATATTAATTATATTTGTTTTTGTAGGTTGTCATAAAATCTTTAATTATGATGATTCTTGAAATTTCTTAAAGATTCTTAAATAATATATTGAATATGAAAATTCAGGTATATAACCATATTTATTTTATTAAATCTTGGTATATTAAATTTTAAGTATGTTGATTTTTAAAATTTTAACATGTGATATTAGATAAGTCATACATAGACTTATAATCTATTTATTTTATAATAATTGGTTGCGCGGTTGGCGAATTAAAGAGCATGCGCTTTGATTTCATAATCTTGATGGTGTTTGATTAATAAATATAGCAGAATTCGGTGAATTATGAATAATAGGTTGAAATCACAATTTTTACCCATGAACATGATTGAAACTGTCATGCTATAAATTCATGTGTTTTCTATCTTAAAAAATGGTTGAAAATTCTATAAAATTTTTATTTATGATGTTTTTTATGAGATTAATCACTCATATGTTGTCTTTTAATTGTTTCCATATTGTATTAGTGCTTATTGGATTAACATCATAATTCAATTTTTAATATGGTGATTAGTCATGTTTAATTGGATTATATTTAAAATTGACATCTGTTTTGAAAGTTAAAACACTAGTTGTGTTGTCGAATATTATTATTATAAATTCATGGAGTTTGATTTAATTCTACTTAAAATTAGAAGAATTTCCTCTAATCCTAAAGTATTTTTTGAAAACAACTAGTTTATGATTATTGTTAAGAATTCTACCAATTTAGGTGACTATGGTTTTAAATATTCATGTAATTGAGAGCACTTGTTAAATCAATCTGTGTGAGTCAAAATTGATGTTTAAAGCCTTGGTTTGATTAATATGTAAAAGCTAAATAAATTTGCTTCAATTGGATTTTATTTAAGGTCAAACCTCAATTTTATTGAATCCATTGATTTTGGTTGTGACGATATATGTGGAGATCAATTGAAAAGATTTGTGTAAACTGAGGAATGGTTCATTGGTTTGGTGGTATAAACTGGGTAGTTGCCAATTCAATCAAAATCTAGTTTTATGCCGTGAAACATATCCAATGGATACTGGAGATGATTAATGGAAAACTATTATTTGATCCCTTAGTAATTCTGTTTAGTGCAAATTTATTTTTAGTGGTCTAATAAGGTTACACATTAATGTTTAGATATTAAATTTAAGTTTAATTAATATGTAATCTTTTTCTTTTTCTCATGTTTAAAATAATCTTCATAAATAATTATGAGATATGGTGGTGAATTTAGTTGAATCTTTTTAGATTTATGAGTTTATGTTATAATATTTTTTTTTGTTATTTAATATCTTATTTGAATTAACCAATTTTAAAAGGAGAAAAAAAAAATTGGTTTGGAATTTAGAATCTTGATGGGAAGTAAAGAAAAAGAGTTAATTAGGATTGGACATCTCAATCTATTAAGGAATTCAACTAACTTAAGAGAAAATGCAAATAGAAGTTGAGGGACCATTATTGTTATTTTATTATTCTTAAAAATTGCATAATGGTTCAAAAGTCCGACATGGACTTGTTTCTTCCATAATCGGTGAAGGTATTGACACATAACCAGTTATAAAGACCTAACACAATGTAACGGTGTCGACACTTAAGTAATTTACAATAATTGAGCATTGGGTGATTTTAAACCTTTTGATATTGTGTACTGCATTTTATACATGATGTATCAGATTTTATGTGAAGAAAAAATATTAATATAATCTTATTTTATGATTATATGTACATAAAGAATATTTATTATGTGGTTTGATTTTATAAACTAAAATAATTATTTACATAATAAATGTATATTAATTTATTCCATTTATATTAAAATACATATTAAGTGTAACACATAAAATATGTGTCAATATTTGGAGGTTAAAGATATATGGTTAGTAGCAAATAAATTATTGATGAGATATGTTTTTTATGTTTTTGGTTTAAAATAATTTTGTAAATAATATTATGCATATGATATATGCTATGAAACACATTTTGAAAATTAAATTTCATGATATTGTTAAAATATTTAACCACAATTGGAGGTACATGAGTCTCATATATATCTATTATTTATATATTGTAATATCTTTGGGTTACAGTTTTTCAAATTGATTGTACTATTTATTTGTAAAGTTTTAAGTTTGACTATTAATAAGGAAATTTATGATTATGGATATATAAGTAGGTAATTGTGAAATTTTAGTTCTCATGAAAGATTACTTATCTTTATATGTGGTTTAACATGTGGGTTTTTTAACACTGTGTTTTCTAATAAAGAAATAAAATGTTTATATTTGAATGTAAAGAACATATTTATAATTACCAATAAATTATCTATAAAAATTAATTATGCATTTGGATAAAGCATAATTGTTATTTTGTACTAATTCTATGGAAGTTAAATTTTTTTCTTAAAGAATATGTATCAAAGGTGCACCAAGAATTGTTGAGAATTACAATTTCAATTATTCGTTAAGTTGTATCAAGGTAAATTATAACGGTACAACCATACAAGATAATTGAGTATAATTTTACTTATATTGATATTTTATTTAAGATAAAGTTGTTTGTTTTCATATGTGGGTTCTAGTATATGAATTCTATAAAGAGGTTTTGTAAAATTAAAGTTTAGGTATAACTTATAACATATAATTTAAGGTTAAATCGTTGGTTATATAATAGATTTTGTTAGTAATTAATTTTGTTCAAGGAATAATTATATATGTTTATTATGCACATTGGTAATAGCCTAATTGTGGCAATGCATGAAGGTTTTTTTTTTTAAAAAAAAAATCTCAAAGAAAAGATATTTGATAAAGTTATAAAAATTTTAAAATTTGTGTATCTTGATTTATTTAAGATAATGATGGAATTTTATATAATTTTCTTTTAGTATTAAAGTAAAGGAGCCAATAAGCATTGAAAGTTTTCCCAAAAGTTTTAAAATTCTCTCAAATCATATATTAAAAAATTACCATTATTAAAAAATATAAAAGATATGGTTGAGAGAAATTATAGGACCATATATAGATATAGATGATAGTTCTAATAATGTGTTATGATTAAAATGAATATCAAGAGTTTGTTTGTTAAGACTAATGATTTTTGTCACTTAAGATTTTTTTAAGATATTAAGAAATTTTATTTCAATGAGAGATTAGTTAATCTTCCAATAAGAATTTTGAAATGTTACATTATTTATGAGTAATTGTTCCAATAAGAGCTTGTGAGTTGATGTGAATGGTACTTCTAAAGTAGATCATTTATTGAGATTCACATGTTTTCCAATAAAGATTCTGGGATGTTTTATTATTTATAGTCAAGTGTTCTAGTGAGAGTATGTGACTTAATGTGGGTGATACTTCAAAGTAGGTCATTTATTAAATTCCTATATTTCTCAATAAAAATTTTGGAATGTTTGCTTCTTGAAATTAGTGTGTATAATTACCTACTCAAAGGGAGTGTTATGCATATTGATTGAAAGAAGTGTGAGTGATTAGTAAGGGTTTTTTTATTTTGATTTTATAGAGAATTTTTTGCTCAAAGGAGATTGTTTTCAATGAGATCGTTTTTATTAATTCGCTTGTAATAAAACTTTTGAAGTTTAATAAAGTCTAATACCCATTGATTATATTAAATTACAATGTTATTAAAAGTAGTTGACCTATTGGTGGGGAAGATCAGACATGAATTATTAAAGTTAAGATATAAAATTGTTATTTTCACATTAGTGCATGCAATATTTTGCCCAAAGGTAATTATTGTATGTATTAACTTGAAGTAGTGAGAGCAATTAGTAAGGATAATAAGTTTGATTTATATTTACTGAAAATTAATTTTCTTACTAATTGACTTATTAAGGTTTAATTTTATAGATTTATTTAGTCAACATAAAGTGCAGATAAACTAAAGTATAGTTGTCTTGAACTCTTGTGAGACAGTGAATCATGCTATGGATTAAAGTATATTATAAGGCACTTTTATGGAAATAAATTTTTATTATTAAAATTATATTGCCAATGTGTAATTGGTGTTAATTTATATATCTCTTAAGTGATTCATATTTTGATTGCATAAGTTTTAATTAAATTTGGAGATACATGTTTCTTAGCATCATAGATTTGAATTGTACAATATTACTATTGTGTTGTTGTTCAACTAGAAAAATGGTAAAAGGAAGGCATTAGTAATTATGATAAAAGTAATGCAAAATTTAAGATCTTCTGAAATGCCTATTATTATTTTAAAAAAATAATTTTCCTTGATTAGAAGAGATTTAAAGGTTATGATAAAATAATGTATCTAGATAATTAGTGAGAGTTAAACAGTTTATTACTCTTAATCATTCAATGTATAATAATAAGATTATGGATATGAGAAAGTTGATTATTTGCAATGGAGAAACCTTTAGACACGTGTTATGAATTATATGGAAATAATTTTTGTAAAAGATGCAATTATCTTTATTAAAGTTGATAAAATCTTGTTACTCTTGTATTTTTGTGTTTTATTAAAGTTTAAAGATCATGTTATATTTTGAGTAATGGATAATGAAGGATTGTTTTTATTAGAATATTTTATATTTTATGGTGTTAGTTATCTATATAAATAACTTATTGGTAGAACTTGGTAGAAAAGATACATCCAAGGTAATTGTTGATCTAAAGTAAGAGTGACATAAATGTGAAATTATGAATAATGATTATAGTTACGCATTATTGTGATTATGTTAACTAATTTACTGATTAAGAGATTATAATTTTGTTAGTTATTTATGAGAATTATTTTCGATATTCTTAATCAGTGGAGAAGTTGATTTTTCTATTAGTAATAAGTTTTATTTTACTTATTGTATCACTTATTGTTTTATAATGATGCATGTGCATTATATTGATAATTTTATGAGCTCATATAGATATTGATTTTGAGATGTTAATATAGACCTTGGTTCAGAGACATGTTCTGAACTGTCGGGACAAGTTGTAGGTAAGAAATAGGGCGACTTATATATATATATATATAAATATTTGCAAATTGACTTTGGCTTTTATCTTATTTCTTTTTTCACTAGGTTTTGTTACGTGACTATTTAACCCATGTAAGGCCTACTGCCAGGATCATTATTCAATGTTTTATTATTAAATTACTAAAGGAATTTTCCTATTTGCTCAGTTTGGATTCATTCTTGAGTCTATCGTGATTTAGATAGACCTACCACTATTACACGCTATGTCAGTTGATATTAGAGCAGAAACGCATAATCCTGGTATCATGGCCGACGAGTTTGAAGGAAATAATCGTGATATCACCGGAGAAGGGATGAAGATGATTACAGATCTAGGGCATAGATTTGAAGGGTGACTCATAGAGATAGAAAGGAGTCTCGACAAGATTCGTGCAAGTTTATGCCCTTTTACAGTGGATCCCAATAGGAGGCCGGAGGTAGCAAGAGATGACGATCAAGATGTTTCTTGAAAGTGTCGTGTTGATCAACACCATCCTATTAATTGGAGATTACATGCTTATGACGATTTTGAGTGATGATGATTTTGATGTAGCCTAACAAGTGGTGAATCGTGGGAACCCAAGGAATGCCAAGGGACGTGGACATGACATTGTTGGAGGGTTCAGAGGTGGCTATGGAGGAGGTTATCGAGAGAATCACTATGAACCAAAAGACTTCCGTCTAAAGGTAGACCTTCCTACTTTTGATGATTCTCTTGATATTGAGGGATTTTTAGATTGGTTGTCAGAGGTAGACTAATTCTTTAATTACATGGACGCCTCAGAAGAAAAGAAAGTGAAGTTGGTAGCTTATCAATTAAAAGGAGGTGCTGCCCTATGATGGGATAAAGTGCAAGATAGTTGCCAAAGAGAAGGGAGGGATCTTGTTCGAAATTGGTATCATATGAGGCAAAAGCTTCAAGCATGATTTCTACCCCCTGACTACAAATAGTATCTTTTTTCTCAATACCAAAGGTGTGTTCAAGGCCAAAGGTCAATCTATGAGTATACCAATGAGTTTATGAGGTTGGCAGCTTGTAACGATCTTAGTGAGACCGAGAGTCAACAGGTGGCAAGGTACGTTGATGGATTAAGGCCAACATTACCAAAAAAAATTAGGGTCTAAATGATTCATGATGTTTTGGAGGCTAGGAACTTAGCTCTCAAGGCTGAGAGGCTAGAGTAAGAAAAAAAAAGAAAAGAAAGTAAAAGCTGGTGATACATATCGTCGGATTTATGATGGGGCTAGCTCAGGGGTTAAGAAGGCTCAAGTTAGCTTGGACCAAAACAAGGTAGCAATTGAACGACCAACATGGAAGGGTATAGGGAAAAAGGCAATAGTTGAAACAATGGCACCTAAGGCACAAAACACAAATCCATATGCTAGGCCAATCCTAGGAAACTGTTACAAGTGAAATCAAGTAGGACATTGATCAAGTGATTGTCCACTATGTAAGAATGTGGCCTTGGTTGAGCAAGAAGATGAGGTAGATGACATGCTTTATAACCCAAATTGTGAGGAAGACTGTGAAGAAGATGATTTTGGACAGACCCACGTTGTTAGAAAGATGATGTTGACCCTAAAACAAGATGGATTAAATTAGCGAAATAAGTTGTTTAGAACAAAGTGTGAGATCTAGTAAAAAATTGTTGACAACGGCAGTCAGGAAAACATCATTGGCAAAGAGGTTGTTCAAAAACTACAATTAGAGGTGGAGAAACATCCAAATCCTTACACTATTGGGCGGATTAAATCTAGAGGAGATATTCAAGTAACGGAGAGATGTTGAATTCCATTGTCTATAGGTCAGTATCATAACGAAGTTTATTGTGATGTAGTTGATATGAATGCCTATCATGCACTGTCTGGTAGGCCTTGAAAATTTGATATAGATGCCCAACACCAAGGCAGAGACAATGTGTACCAAGTAGTAAAGGAAGGTGTTCATTACACCTTCTTGCCATTGTCAAAAAAATTAAAGCTTAAAATTGCTCTAATGGAAGAAGGGAAGACCTTCACAGTAACTTATTCAAGAAAGAGGTTCCTAGAAGAATGTAAAGAGACTAAGGAAATTCATATGCTATTAGTGATGAAGTTGCCGAGTGACGAAAAGCAAGACGAGGTACCTGATAAAGTAAGACCATTACTTGTAGAATATCAAGACATAATTCCTAAGGGATTACCACATGGATTGCCCTCCATGAGGGATATTTAACATCACATTGACTTAATTTTCAGAGCAAGTTTACCAAATTTGCTTCATTATCGGATGAGTCCAAAAGAGAATGAGATTTTAAGGGAAAAGCTGGAGGAATTGCGTGACAAGGGACTGATTCGAGAAAGTATGAGTTTATGTGCTATTCCAACCTTGCTTACGCCAAAGAAGGATGGGAGTTGGCGAATGTGTGTGGATAGTAGGGCAATCAACAAGATTACAGTTGGATGCAAATTCCTTATTTCAAGGTTAGATGACATGTTGGATCAATTACATGGAGCTACTGTGTTCTCCAAACTTGACCTTCGGAGTGGCCACCACCAAATTCGGATTAGACCAAGGAACGAATGGAAAACTGCATGTAAGACATGAGATGGCTTGTATGACTGGTTGGTGATGCCATTTGGTTTAAGCAATGCCCCCAACGCTTTCATGAGGCTTACGAACCAGGTACTTAAGCCTTTTATTAACCGATTTGCTGTTGTTTACTTTGATCATATTTTGATTTACAATGAATCGAAAGAGGAGTACCTAAACCATTTGTATCATTGTATCAGATTCTTATAGTTCTGTAGAAAAATAAGCTCTTCTTGAACCTAAAAAATATACCTTCATGACGAAGAAGCTCCTTTTCTTGGGATATGTGGTCAGTTCGAAAGGGATCCATGTCGATGATGAGAAAATTCGAGCAATTCAAAATTGGTTTGCACCAAAAACAGTGGGATAGGTATGAAGCTTTCATGGTCTTGCTACTTTCTACAAAAGATTCATTCGAAACTTTAGCACCATTGTAGCCCTTATCACTAAATGTTTAAAGAAAGGGAAATTTCATTTAGGAAAAGAGGAAGAAGCAAGTTTTGCTTTGGTTAAAGAAAAGTTATGTACTGCACCTATTTTAGCTTTGCCTAGCTTTGACAAATTATTTGAGGTGGAGTGTGACACATGTGGGGTAGGAATTGGAGCTGTACTTTCTCATGAAAGGAAACTTGTTGTTTACTTTAGTGAGAAGCTTAGCGATGCTCGGAAGAAGTGGATGACTTATGATCAGGAGTTCTATGTGGTAGTGAGGGTTTTGAAGACTTGGGAACACTACCTTATTGGTAAGGAATTTGTTTTTTATCCTGACCATCAAGCATTAAAGTATTTGAGTAGTCACAAGAAAATTACTAGTGATTTGCATGCTCAATGATTTGCATTTTTATAGAAGTTTCCGTGTAAATTGGTGCAAAAATCTGGGTCACAAAACAAAGTTACTGATGCTTTGAGTAGGCGTGCAGCTTTGCTTACCCTCTTGAAGGGAGAAATTGTGGGATTTGAAGAGTTGAAAGATTTGTATATTGAGGATCTAAATTTTCATGAAGTGTGGATGAAATTGTAAAAGCATGGTACAACAGAAAATTACCACATATTTGAAGGCTATTTGATGAGAGATAATAAATTATGCATTCCGCAATCTTCATTAAGGGAGAAGCTGATTTGTGACTGGCATGGAGGGGTACTAGCTGCTCATCTAGGTAGAGACAAGACCTTAGAAGCTGTCAAAGAGCGCTACCTTTGGCCTAAATTACAAAGGGATGTTGATCACTTTATGAAGAGATGTTATGTGTGTCAAACCTCCAAAGGGCACTTGCAAAACACTAGGTAATATATGCCTTCACCAATTTCGGACAATGCTTGGGAGGACTTATCTATGGACTTTATTCTTGAGCTTCCTCACACACAATGAGGTATGGATTCTTGTTTTGTTGTTGTTGACAGGTTTTCAAAAATGGCTCATTTCATCCCATGTCGAAAAATTGCTGATGCTAGCAACATGGCCAAGTTATTCTTTCAAGAGGTGGTACGCCTCCATGGAGTGCCCAAGTCAATTGTATCAGATCGCGACACTCGGTTTCTTAGCCATTTTTGGACAACCTTATGGAGGATGTGCGACGCTTCTTTAAAGTTTAGTAGTACTGCACATCCTAAGACAGATGGGCAAATAGAGTCACTAATCCATACCCTTGGTAACATGATTAGAAGTATTTGTGGGGATAGACCCAAACAATGGGATTTTGCTTTAGCTCAAGCGGAGTTTGCCTATAACAGTGCAATACATAGTGCCACTGGTAAGTCCCCATTTTTTGTTGTTTACCAAAAGGTACCCAACAATGCTGTGGATTTGCTTAAGTTGCCTAGAACATGTGGAATCAGTGCAACAGCTAAGAACTTAGTAGAGAAAATTCATGGGGTCTATGAAGAAGTAAGGCAAAAGCTTGTAGCAACCGACGTGAAATATAAGAAAGCAGTGGACAAGCACAGGGAAGAAAGTTTCTTTGAAGAAGGTGACTTGGTGATGGTATTTCTTTGCAAAGAAAGGTTTCCAATGGGGACTTATAACAAATTGAAACCCAAGAAGTTTGGCCCATACAAAATCCTTAAGAAGATCAACAACAACATTTATGTGGTTGACCTTCCAACGTCCATGGGTATTTCCCACACTTTCAATGTGGCTAACATCTTTCCATATGTTGGTTCAATAGAAAAGATTTACCTAGAGCTCATATGGATAACTCAAGGTGGAGTTTTTCACAAGTTGGGGAAACTAATATAGACCTTGGTTTAGAGACATGTCCTGTACAGTTGGGACAAGTTGTAGGCAAGCAAGGGCGGAGCCAAGAATTTAGTTAAGGGGGCCGGCTTTTCAAGTCTTAAAATAATGTATTGTAATTTTGGAAACTTACTTTTATATCATATATTAAAATAATACTTGACGAGTCTTTATGTCATAAAATCTGTTTACAATATTGTCTGCACTAAATAACTGAACTATTTTCTTTTCAATATAAACAATCAAAGAGTTTGAAAGAAATTTATCCTCCATTTTGCTACAAAATCTAGTTTTCATAATTTTTATGGTAGAAAATACTTTTTATGTTATTGCTGTAGAAAATGAAAGATTAAGCATCAAAGTAATTAACTTGTAAATGAGACTATAAATCTCTAATTTTCTTGTCTCCACAAGCCGTGGACATAGTTCAAAAATATGGCAACATCCTATCTCTCCACCCTACCACTTTCTACAAGCAAACAACTTTTCTTTCTCTTTTTACAAGCTAATTATACTTTATACGAGTGTATCTTCCTTTTATACTAATTTATGTTTCTATGGCCTTTTTCTACATGACTATATCCAAGGTTTTTCCTTTTATTGGATTCATATATGTTCCCTTTATGGATTTGTACTTTCTTTCTTCCTTTTTTTTCTCAATTTTTTTACTCCAATCTAATTCTATTATATATAACTTCAATATAACTTCAATATTACTATAATATTCAATTTTATTTGTAATCTCAACAGCTCTAAATCCTAAAAAAAAAATAATCAAATTTTTTTTGATAATAAAAAATCAATAAGTTTTATTACTTAAATATTATTCCCTCCATCCTAGAATAATAGATTTTTTTGTTTTATCTTCAAATGAAATATTTGAAAACAATTTTTATTTTTACCTATTTTATACTTAAAAATAACAAAGAATAAATATCTACTTCTATTAGAAAATAAGTAATTAAAGTTAAGAGATAATTATAGGATTAAAGTAGAAAAACTATTTATCATCCTCAAAATAAAAAAAAAAAAAAAGACTTTTATTTTGGGATAAATTCTAAATAAAAAATATCAATTATTCTTGGATAGAGAGAGTATACTAATTTTTTTGTTAGAACATATCTACTAATAAATATAAAAAAAAATTTTAAAATAAAATAATAAAAAAAAAACTCACAAAACTCAAAAGTTGAAACCTAATATGACAATATATGATTTATATAAAAATAGATAGTATGTTTTTTAGTCTTTACCAATAAGTTAGTGGTTCCTTTGGTGGTCCCTTAATTTGTCTTTAAGTTTTTAATGAGGAAAGCAGTGTTGCAGTGGCTTGCATCAAGCTGTCGGCGGAGTCTCTTTTTTTTTTTTTTTTTTTGAAGTTGTTGGGTTAAAGTTGATTAGTGGAAAGAGATTGACACTGGAACAGTAAGGTTGGATATTAGAGAAATGGTATAGAAGACACAAGAATTAGTTTTTTTTTTCTTTTTTCATTTTTTTTCTACAAAATTCAATTGTGGGCCTTGAGATAGATGAATTTTAAATAATAATAAATAGTTAAATTGTTAAAATGAATAATGGATTACATAGATTAGATTTGGGCTCTTAAAACAACCCATTATTATTGGATCTTTTTTTATTTTATGTATTTTAATAATTAAAAATATAATATTTAAAATTTTAATAATAATAATTAATTAATTAATTATATATATTTTTTCAAATCCCGGGAGGGGCCACCGCCCCTGGGTCTCCATGTGGCTCTGCCACTATAGGCAAGAAATAGGGTGGCTTGTTTTTCTATAGTTTCCAAATTAACTTTGGCTTTTATCTTATTTCCTTTTTCACTAGGTTTTGTTACATGACTATTTAACTCATGTGACTATTTAACTCATATAAGGCCCACTGCCAAGATCATTATTCAACATTTTACTATCAAATTACTAAAGGAATTTTCTTGTTTGCTCAGTTTGGATTCATTCTTGAGTCTAACATGATTTAGATGGACTTACCTCTATTACACACTGTGTCAGATCTCGAGGTATAAAGTATAACGGCTTCTTTGGAAGTGTACAGACTTTTTTTGAAGTATAAAAACTTTTATAGAAAAGTGGGGGAGATTATCTCCTAAATTTTTATGAAACCATAATAAAATTTAAAGGCATTTCTACGTAAGTGTAAAAGAGATTATATCATCATAAAAGGGTTTCTTTGAAACCATAAAGAGGACCGTTGTGGTTTTAACATGTTATATGTTGTATGGATCACGTTGTGTCAAACTACACTACACTTTATCACACCTATTGGAATTAATGTTGGTAGAAATATTTGATAATTGCAATTGTGACGAGTCTTGTGTTATTATTGACATAATGACCGCACAGTTCAGTATTGGTATTTTCATTGAACAAAATTCTATACTAAGATTTTGATTTATATTTGTGGCCATTAAAGTTGTGTTTGATCTAAAAGTCATTTTTTTAAAAATATGTTTTAAAATTTAAAATCAAATAGCAATGCCCAAGTGGGAGAATGTTAGAAATTTTTATGTGGACTGCTGTTAATTGTATTTGGTTTTCAAAATTGGGTCAAATGGAAAACCAATAAAGTCTAATAAAATAATGTGATCCAAGTGGACTTAGGTTTTATCTCAGTTTTATATGGTATAATATGAATATGTGTAAAGGTCTGGAAGTAGAGGTGGGCTACTTCATGGAGGTGTCCAAAAGATTATCATAATGGATTAAATCCCTCTCCCATTCAAAAAACCCTACCTTTATAAATAAGAGAGTTAAAGAGTGACATTATCCATCGATTGTTATTATACAGAAGTTGATTAAGGAAAGGAAGACCTAAGTCTCAATACTAACTATATTTATTTTTGGAGGTTTTGTTATGAGATCTCTAATTATGATAATTCTTGAAAATCCTTAAGATTCTTAGGTAATATATTAATTATGGAGATTTAGGTACACAATATATTTATTTTGTTAGATTTTGATATTCTAAATTCTTTGTATATCGATTCTTAAAATTCTAACAAAAACTAATTTTTAATGAGTAAAGTGCATGAATAGGGGGCTGTTACCGGACTGTAAAAAAGTGCTCAGATATATTTTAATGCAATAACTAGTGTGCGACAAATTTCTCACTTCTGTGGTCCAACCAGAATATAAACGGTTATTATTTAAAAAAAAAAAAAAGAATATAAACGGTAATTAGGTTGTACATTCTTCCATGAGTTAGATCAACTTGCACATTTTTCCTCAAATGGTTTGACTTGTATTTTTTTTTAAATGGATGATTTTGTGGATTTCACAAAGGATCAACTTGTTTTGGCCCAAAAAAAAAACCGAAGGATTGACTTGGGGTTTATTTAAGGATGCTTCGGTGTGTGCTGCTGAAATTCCAGCTATGTTGTTGAGATTGGTACTTGTAGAGTGAAAGGTGTTGGCAGAATTGTACTAGTTTTGAAAGGCTGGATGGAGCTTTTTATTACTGAAGACTTTTAGTGCTGTGTTTCCATTACAATTGACAAGCTCTAATTTGTCTGGTTTCTGGATTTGACTTTGAACCTTGAAATGCCTCCCCCTTGTTGTATCTTTGATGTATTCATGAAATGAGAAGATTTATGCTACAATTTATACGTAGTTGTTGGTTAGATGCATGAAACACCAATTTAAACAAAAAACTAACACTCTCCGTAGTTATGTTACATTTCTAAAGCTAACATGCTTACATATTTATCTGAACAAAACTGACAGCATCCAAGCATCTCACTAATCTCAGATCTTACTCCTCATCCTCACTAACTTTGCCAGTGTTTCTTGTGCAGCAAGGGTATGCGCATGGTTGTGCCCCAACATCACTGTCCGGATACTAATACAAGTCCTGCACAGCTCTTCACCGCTATCAAAATGCCCACCTCTCAGCAACAGCTTTGCTCTCGTCTCCAGCAGGGTAGCCTTCAAAAGTGTCACATCCTGCCATACGTATTCATCCACCCTTTGGCTGCCCTGGACCCTCTTCTTCCAACAGAGTGATCCCTGGCACCAGTCTTGTATCTGGGACACAAATGACTTCTCCACTTCCTCAAGAACGTTTGTGCACACTTTTAGAAGCTCCAATGCAGAGTTGCACCTTGAGAAGCTTGTGAATGCCTTCATAGCTAATGGGAGGGCTGTCTTCCTAATATATAAAACCATGTCTATTGCTTTTAGCTGGACTATGGGAGGCTCTGACTTGAATCCAAATACAAGAAATGCAGATGCCCACAGATGATCTGAGTTTACCAAAGGATTACCCATTTTCCTTATGCCTTGAACTGTTGATTTGGCAGCTGAGACGCATTCTTTCCTCTTTGCAAATATTTGACTAATTGGGTGGAATTGAATCCAACACCCGGGCTGTCTGCTAGCTTTTCTGGCTAATCCAAACTTTACCAGGAGGAGAGCGCAATCTTCCTCGCCTTGAGGGGTTAGGCCACATCCTCCACAACAACCAAAGGCAAGAGTCAAGCATTTAGTCCACCTTTCCAATCTGTTCTCAGCAGCAGGCATACATTTTGCTGCGGTAGCCAGCAAATTGACGGGAATAGGTGCTGGGGCAAACCAAGCACCCACAAGAAGCATTCTCGATGCAAGAATGTTTCTTCTCCCATTAATTTGCTGTAAGACAACAAAGCAAAAGGAGAGTACTTTCATCAGGAAAGGATTGTTTTTGCAGTATTGTTCGTTGCTGATGCTCAAGTATGGTGAAGGAGAGCTGTCTTCAAGTGAGACCTGGTTCACAGCTTGAAAGAGTGCAGATGGAGAAATGGCAAGTTCGGAAAGCAGTGACCCCACAAGACACAGACCAAAACTCAATCTTGCCAATTTCTCATCGAATTTTCTCAAGTAGTCCAACTCCTCAGCTGGATATTCTTTTTTCCTTCTTCCTCTCAGTAAAATCATTGCATCAGAAAATGGCAATGGAGGAAGGTGCATTGTGTCAAAATTCATTACCTTTGATAGCCTGGTGGTGATAATCACATGGGAGCCTCCAGTGTTCCTAGGAATCAAGTCATGTAGATCTTTTCCTTCCCACCATTCTCTTTCTGTCTCAAGGTTATCAATAATCAAAAGGTAAGGCATGTCCCTAAACAGCTCTTTCTTGACTCTCTTGAATGCTTCAAATTCTTGCTCTTCAAAGCTTCGAATCCGTCCTCTTTCCTTCTCCTCATCAGCACTAACATCAAGCCCCAAGTTGAGTGAAAGATTCAAAATGTTTTGCCGAAAGTATGGAGCCTCTCCCCCAGCCCACAAAACCATCTTATATCTCTGAGCATACCTGTAGGCAAATTCAAGAGCTAGCTCTGTCTTTCCAATGCCAGGAAGCCCATTTATGCAAATCACACTAGTGCCGCCTCCTAAGCTCCTATAATTCCCACTCTTTGATTTCTTACACTTGGACCTCTTCAATGAATTCCTTCCCACCCACGACTCCAGACTATTAGGCTCAAGCTTACTCTTCCCCAACTCCAAATTAATAAATCTCCCTCCTCTTGTAGAAATGGTATCACTTTCTTCATCCGCAAGTCCTTCAGACTGACCGCTTGCTTCCCCTTTAATGGATATGGAGTGATCCTGCTCAAGACTATCGCCACCACATCCAAAAAAGGCAGTCTCAATCTCAGCAATCTCCTTGTCCCTTCCCACAAAAAACCTGCTCCTAGGGAAAGGCAGCTCCTCAAATACTTCACTAACATCTTTCTGAGCCAGAGGTTGAGGCTGAGGCTTAGCCACACTACTCTTACGCCCAAGCTTTGCGCGTAAAACCCCTGCAGCTTTAGCCACACAGCTTTTCCAATTACCGTCATTGGCTTCCAGCTTCAATTCATTGCACTTGATCAATGCATCAATCGCCTCTCTGCGTTCCTTATCAATTGAATTGCAGTTGATCTCAGCAGGCCCTATGTCAAAGAAGAGAGGAATCAGGTTTTTCTTTTGAGCAAAGAATCTCATCTCCTCCAGGCTGAGATGGTTGGAAAAGCTAGAATTAGTGACGACGACAACCCCATATGTGACTGAGCAGATAACTCTGTCGGCAATCTCGTGGCTCTGACTATCCGAGTACTTGGCTCTATCTGCAATAAAGCAAGCAATCCCCTGAAGCTCCAGCTCCGATTTAAGCCACTTGCAGAAGCGAACCAAGTTGGGATTTTGACCATGGAAGCCGACAAAAACATCACAGCTCCTGAGTTTGGCATTGGAAGCGGGAGAAACAGGAGTTTTGGCAAAGGAAATCCGAGGCACTGGAAATGAGAAAGAGATGCGTGGAGCAGCAGCAGCAGCATCTGAGACTGGAACACAAGTTACAAACTTGAACTTAGGATCCGCAGCAGGGTCATCAGAGAATTCATATTGGTCAGACGGGGGAGTGTATGAACTGCTGGGAATGTCGTCTGACTGGGAACCTCTTCTGTATGAAACCGAAAGCGGAGGTGACGATCGAAGAGTGAGCGACGGAGTTGGGGCTTCTTGGGGTTCAGGGGTGGTGGCTCTTGGCGAAATGTAAGGTGACTGCAAAGCGGAAACAAATGCTGAGGATGGTGGGGACACAAGAGAGGGAGAGTTGTATGGAGATGGAGAATGAGACTGCAAATCTTTTCCGCTTGAGGTCTTGATGGTGAGAGATAGTGACCCGTCTTCAGCGCCGCTAGCCATGGATCCGAGTAAAAACTGAAAGGTACAATGCTCTCCTCTACTACTCTAGTGGATGGATCATATTGCTACTTTCCATTTCCATGGATAAATTTTGCAGTGACAGATATAATTGAGTGAATGAGTGAGGGAGTGGGTCTGAGAGGAGAGGCAGCAATGGACAGAATTTGAATGCAACAGTGAAACAGGGGGAAGGGAAATCTGCATGTGATTTATCTCAGCTCATTGTGGGGCTATCTGGCATCTGCAGTCAGAGCTCCACCTGTTTTCTTCTGCCATTTGAGACAATAGATTTGACCAGAGAGTATGAGTATTATTAGCATATATTAAAAAAAAAAAAAAAAACCACCG
>BPVZ01000116.1:714829-725470 GCA_020521535.1 Rubroshorea leprosula
ATGTCAAGAGCATTGTAATTTTTCACTTCCTCAAAGAGATATATGTTTAAATTATATAGTGAATAAATTAAGAAAAATCATATTTTGCCTTAAAATTATCTTAATGTGATTTATTTTCATTTTTCTTAGGGCTTGATCGTGAAAAAGGATTAAGTTTGAGCTGTAAGTTGAGGCAAAAGCTGCGAAACCTGAAGAAATTAGCAAATCAAGGGTTAAATTACAAAGGCAGAAAAAGACAAGGACCAAACAAATGCTCAAGATTTGATAGATTTGGGCTTTAACCCCAAAACCTAACACCAGCCCAATTCCTCAAATCAGCCCACCAAACTAGGCACATTCTTCATTAAAAACCCAAGCCCCTTCATTTTAAAAATCCTAACACTCACCACCCCCAAAAAAACAATAAAAGGGATAGCAAAACGTAGAACGGGATTGGGTCCCCCGACTCTGCCTCCACCTCCCGTCGGTTCCTCACACCTGTCGCCGTTCTTGCTCCGATGGCCCCACCCTTCAGACGCCACCGAATGAAGACAAGCCTGTCCTTTGCTTTTTCATGAAGAAGGCAGGCATGGTTGTCAGAAAAACAGCAGCAAACGGGTAAAAAAAAAGGGGGGGCTTGGTCATTTCTGGTCTCAAGGGCTGAGGGAAAAAGAGGGAAGATCGAGGGTTATGGTGAGAGAAGGTGGTTAGTTTTCTAGGGTTTTTGTTGGCCTGTTGCAAATAGAGGCTGAAGGGGGGAATTTTGAGATTTGCATTTTCTTGGAGAGGAGAGGGCTGACACAGAGACAAGGGAAAGTTTTGTGGGTTTTATTCAAAGGAAGAAGAAGGAGAAGAAGATAGGGGTACGGGTACGTGCGTGGAAACCCCCCCCAACATCTTAGGTACGAGTTTCGCTTCTGTGTTTTCTTCTCGAATCCTAGTGCAATCTTAGTACAGAAAATGTAATGGAATGGAATCTTAGATATAATATTATAAGTTTAAATTTTTTTTTTTTTTTTTACCAGGTAAATGGTTAGTAAATTAGTAGAGTTAGTTTGTTAGCAGCTGAAATTTTTTTAGGAAAGTGATCGTTCCACCCCTCATTTGAGGCGCGCGACTATTAGGTCGCAAGTTGGTGACAAAGTTTGAAGCTCTGTCCTCCGCCTCACTCAAGCCCTAAAGCTTGAGGGCCAACCAATTGAGCCTCAGGTACGGTTAGCAAAAGTTTAAATTAAAAAATTATTAAAAAATATATTTATAATATAATTTATATCACAATTTTAATCTCATCTATAATTATTTAACAATAATTTTTACTTAATAAGGTTATAAGTGGAACAAGTTAGAGAAGCACAAAAAGCGCCTAGATCCAGCCAGTGTCAGAGAGAAAAGACATTAGCAGTAGTATTAACTATCATTTACCTGGTTGGATCAAGTGGTAAGTGACTTATTCCAGCTTAAATAAGATTTTGAGTTCGAGAACTTGTGCATGCAGTAATTTCGTTGGGAAACTCACCCACAATTTCTAAGTGCGTAGATCCTGATTAATCGAGGCGAAACCCGGGTACCGCACAAAAAACCCAAAAAAAAAAAAAACTACCACGTAACGTGGCGGGTTGTCCACAAAACTTGCCTTTTTTTTAAAACCAAACTCATCCATCCATTTCTACCAAAAAAAAAAAAAAAACTCATCCATCCAAAACGTCTAACCCCATTTCCCTTGTTAATTTTAGCATTAATTCCTTCATCTTCTTCACTTCTTTTCTCTTTCTAGTTTCATTTTATTTTATTTTTTTGTCCTTAATCGGCTAGACAGACATACAACATACATGTTTATTAGTATTTGGTATTGGTATCATCATCTTCCTCATTTTTAATAGCAAAAGCAGAATACTCTCTGTCCATCAGATCTGTCGTCTTTTCTGGTAAGGCCATATAAATATATATCGACTTTGATTCTTCTTTCTAATTAGCATCGGATTTTGTGTGTCTAGCGTATAGGTGGATGAAAACGATACTATTTGTCACTCATTTGATTCAAATTTAATATTTCTTGACTTTATTTGATCTGAATTTGAATGATTATTAATTTCTTTCTTCTACCATATATATATATATGTGTATGAACACATACGTACAGTAGGTATATATCTTCTTTTTAACGGATTAACTCATGTTAAATTACGTTATATGTGTATATTTAGAGATTTTTGTGGAATTGGATATACAAACATATATATATATATGGGGGCTGCTGTGGGAAGACCTGAATCGCCAACTCATGTTTGGGCTCCAGAAACTAAGCTTGATGCCAAAATTAAAGAAGCCATGCAGCGCCGAGAAACTCTAGGAACCGCTGTCAAATCTTTTAACACCATCATTTTAAAATTCCCCAAGATTGATCAAAGTTTCAGAAAGTGCAAAGCCATTTTCCAGCAATTCGGTAAGTAACTAAATCAATCAATTAAACACCATCATTTTTCTTCTTTAATTTTCCACAATTCATGTCATATCATGTTGGTGTATATATATATAGACAGAGATTAATGTCTATTAATTAGACTTGTAAAAAATTAGATAAAAAATATTTTAAAATTACGTCATTTTAATAAAGTATTATAAAAAAAAAAATGACTAAAACTTCTTTATTCTTATTTTAACAATAATTAAGATGATTTAATTTTTTTTCAATATGACTTTATTAAAATGATATAATATTATCAATCATTTCTACTTAATTTTTTACTATACAGATTGATACTCACTTTATATATATATATTCAATATTTTTTCTTACTCCGCTCAAATGTATTAATTCAATGAATTGATGTAAATTGTAAATAATTGTGAATTAATTGCAGATGAGGACTCAAATGGTGCAATTGATCAGCAAGAGCTTAAACAATGTTTCCACAAGCTTGAAATTTCTTCCACAGAAGAGGAAATTAATGATCTCTTTCAGGCATGCGACATTAATGAGGATATGGGGATAAAGTTCAATGAGTTCATTGTACTTCTCTGCCTTGTCTATCTCCTCAAGGACGATCCTGCTGCTCCTCAGCCCCCTGTATATATCTATCCTCCTTAATTATTCCTTAATAGCACAAACTTGATATATACTTGATACTGGCTGGCTAGTACTAGTAGTTGCGAGGACGTTTATTAATAAGAATGACTGAAACTGATGAGCTGGTTTGTTTGTACATATATTGCTAGAAATCAAGGATGGGGATGCCAAGTTTGGAAAGCACTTTTGAAACACTGGTGGATACATTTGTGTTCTTGGACAAGAACAATGATGGGTATGTCAGCAAGGCTGAAATGGTTCAAGCCATAAATGAATCAGGGGAGCGTTCTTCCGGACGAATAGCCATCAAAAGATTTGGTCAGCTCTCTCTCTCTCTCCCTCTCTCTCTTTCTCACTATATAGATCTCTTCTCTATGGAAATTTCTTCCCTGCTGCAAAAACTAAATTATTAAGTCTTATCTGTGCGTAGTTTGATTAAAATCCAAATATATTGCAGTTGGATATATGTATTACATTATCACTATCTTCATCTTCTGTGGGTGTATGTCAGTTTGTGTTTGCTTAATTAAGTTAATTGCTTGAGAAATATTTACGAATTGTCTAATTACAGGACTAGAAATTAACGAAATTCAGTGAGATATATTCTAAAGTTTAAACTTGGGGTAAATAAATTTATCCACACCCTACCAATATATATATATACACGTATATTTAGGAGGTGAAACGGATAAATATTGTTCTCGTATAAGAATTAGTGCTTATCCCTCTTATCAGCTGTATTAATTAAAAAAAATTGAACCTGGCTTATTAGTTGGGTGGAAGCGATACTGTTTGTCACCTACTCAGTCAAGATTAAATAATTTTTAACCTTATTCTTCAAAAATTATAGTTTATTTTAAAAAATTTTAAGAAGAATTATTAATATATTTTTAGTTCAATATACTTACTATAACATCAATTGATTTAATTATTAAAATTTTTTTGTTAAAAAACTTTTTATCTTTAATTTAAATTTAAAAATATTAATTTTTTAATAAATATGTTGTAAAAGACATTAAACCAAAAGTGTATTAATTAATTGTCTTTGAATGCTAATTGTGTTATTATATACCCATAAAATAAATAAATATTGTTTGTTTCTTGCAGAAGAGATGGACTGGGATAACAATGGAACGGTGAATTTCAAGGAATTTTTATTTGCTTTCACGCGTTGGGTTGGAATTGGTGATGTTGAAGACGAGGAAGACGACGACCACGACGATCTTGATCGTGGGGGAGAGAAGGTCTGAGTCAACAGGTCTACCTGCGCTCATCACAAGAAGACCCCTCCTTCTCCATTTTTCAATATATAATATAGTATTATAGTAATGAACTTGTTAGTGATAAACAAATTATTGTTTTAATTGCTGCCTTTAAAATGTGCACTGTTTTTTTTGTTTTTCGTATTAATCTCTCTGTATTCGATAATTGTATTGAGTTTCAATTAATTTGAAATCGAGTTGCGTCGAATCCCATTTTAAAGGAACTTGTTGCAGTACTTATTTCTCCATTTATAAAATTCAAACTCTAAATCTTATTTAAGAAGAATCGAATTTTTTTCACTCGAACTAATTGATCGATGATAAATGTGCATTGTAAATAGTTTCAAAATATTGTTCTGCACATTTCGATCAACCGGTTTCATTTCATTAGTTTCCCTTTAAGTGAGAATACTTCCAAAGTTGATGTTTGAATTTTTTAGATGATTTTCCCCCTTCTTTATAGAATCATAGGATTATCATATCCATCCTACTACTTACCTCAATGCATTTTAATAAATATCATATTCCACCAATGCATTTTAATAATATCATATCATATAGATAAAAATAAAAAAATGTCTTATTTTATAATTTAGAATACATTTTAATAATATTATATCATATAAATAAAAATATAAAAATATTTTGTTTTATAATTTAAATTATATCAAATTATAAAATAAAAATTATTAAATGAAAATAGAGTTTTTAATATTAAGAAATTATTCTCATTTAATAGTTATAATTGTGTAATCTAATATATTTGAAATTATATAATATTTTTTTAAAATACAAAATGTAATGTTATGACTTTATTCATTGTTTCACTCACCTATCATTTTCCCCCTTTTTTTTTTTGACCTTTGGGAAATTGAAGATAAGGGGAGTAGAGCTTGGATTAGAATCCAGGTCTTAAATGTCCTAACACTTTCCCACAATGGGGTGGCCCCTAAGCCACTTAGTGCCAACTTTCCACTCACCTATCATTTTAGTTGCCTATTTTCTTTCTTATTGTCATGAGAGAAGGCAACAAAGCTGCCCTGTCTTGAAGGCTAGGGCGACTGTGATTACTTTATTAACATTTTAATTACAAAATTATGTATAAAGTCTTCCTGTAGTTTTATAATAATTAATTTAATTTTGATGAATTGAATGTAATCAAGTTCAAGATCGGTTTTTCTGAAACTTTCTACACACTTCATTTCCTACGCCCCACATTGACTTCTGATTTTGAGTGTGACACATCGTGGCTTCTTTCCATGACCCTTGCAAGTTGCGATGCAGACATGTCATCAATCAACCATCTGGAAAGATTCCATTTGGTCACATCTAACATTTTTTTATTTCATTTCTTCAGGAATTTTTAATCAACCAATAGATGCCAAAAGGGGAAAAAAAAGACAATAATAATAATAATAATAATAATAATCTTCCTTCACAATCACAGATTTCAATTATAAACCTTCCCTTCGCTTCAAGAAATGCTGTAAGTTGGTCCATCACCTCAACACCTAGAAAACCAGGTATAACAGATTCACTTACCTCACAAATCTCATTTTGATAAAAAAATAATAATAATAATAAATAATAAAAATTAAAGAAACCCATCTCATTTCCTGAATTTGAAAAATTGGCAAGGGAATAGCTCACTGCATGCATATATAACACTTCCTTCTAAACCACAATTGATAAATTGTACCAAAACAAACAGCACTTACAGAATTTCATCTAACTACATAAACTCCAATACCAATGACATAACAGTAGGGTAAATAATTGTCTGCCTCAACTTTTCTATACAAAATACAAACAATATCCTTACCCTTCTTCACATCTCCTCTTATCAAAACTGTCGCTTACAAGCTAACATTCTGGGATTTAACACCAGCAAACAAAAAGCAAAACCCCCAACACTCTGGACAGATTCCTTACCATGACACTATCACATGACCTCTTCCAAACACAAGCTAGACACACTCTCATATAAAAACACCTTACAACTAGCACACAGCAGTGCCAGTGCCCCGATGGCAGTTGGAGGCATTCGCAGACACAGCAACACCTGCACCGTGGGAACCACTGCTTATAGCAGAAACTAAGACACATGCCATTAGTATTACCCCCTTGTCTTGGCTCTCTTGATAGCAAGGCTGGTGTTGTGGAAGGGGGACACAGACCCAGACATGGGAGAACCCTCCTCTCGGAGTGTACCATTGAGCATCGCCAGCTCTCGCAGCTGCTGCTTCTTATAAAAATCCTGGGATTCATCCATGGGCCTGAGCAAGTCTTCTAGTATCTCCCGTGCTTGCATTAGGTGAGCATCAACTATTTCAACCGGTAATTCTGCCTCAACCAGGATATGGAGAGGCTCATTGAGGTGTTCATACCCAGGCTTTCCTCTCATCATTTCTTCCTTCATTAAATGAATAATACAACATTACATCACAATTCACAATGCAATATTTACAATCCAAGTTAAGCCAGATGTTCAGGATTAATTCAACATAACTAATATAACACACCAACAAGAAATAAAACCTATCAAGTCATCCCTCTGCCAATTTATATGTCGTAGCTAATTATGGGAATAGTTTTGGTAATTCTCATTTCCATTTCTGTCCATATTATTGCTAAATTATCAAGGCTTTTTTAAACATGCTTTCATGGAACATGCACCTCTAAGTTGGAATGATTTCAAAATCTATTCTAAATCGTAAACATGGGAAGCAAGGTGCAAGAGTACCATATATTTTGAAATGTTCCAAAAGAGAGAGCCTGCCATGTTAAATGGGATGGAGGAAGTAGAATCCATGGTAGAAAAGAATTAGTAGAGTATGTGGTTAATGCAGGAACCATAAATAAATAATGCATCATGTGCCAATGATTTTGATTCACCAAATGATGCTGTTCAACAAGTCATCAGCAATAATCAAAAGTAGTATATATTTGGAGACGAAGAGAAATTGATTGTTACCCTTGCCGGGTCCTTGATGCTGCCACGCCCTCTTATCAGAACACGACACTCTGTATTTGCTTCCACACGCTTAAGAGAGTGACCTCTAGGACCAAGAAGGCGCCCAACAAAGTTGTACTGCAATATTAAATTAATGTCAGAAGCTGGAAAAGAAAATACAAAATCAAAAGTGGCAAAAATAATTTGCTCATACTCATACATTAGGATATTTGTCAACAGGAATATCCACTCTGATCGTTCTCTTAACAATGAGACCAGAAGAGCTACCTTGAGAACTCAACCAATTCTGAGTAGAAGAGGGCTGTATTAAGCCTGAAACCTGCAATTAGCATTCCAGATTTTGTTAAAAGTCATACTATCTCATTAATGCATGTTTCCATTTCCTTGTATGGCATGCAAAAGATACAACAATGACTTATTCCTTCAACAAACTCGAGAGATCTCCAAAAATTTCATGACAAGTTCCAGGAAGCAGATCAGAAGATATTTTTTAGAGTAAGAAGCGAAAATGAAAATAAATGTAATTGAACCTAGATGCAAAAATGGAAAACCTAACAAGTGCCAACATAAAAATATCCAAAGAACACCCCAATCCCAAACCAAAAGCATAAGCAAGCCTAATCATATTGGAAACTACCAGAAAAAGAAAAATCATTGAATTAGTCAAATTAGATGAAAACTATCTTAGCCGCTGCTTCTGCAAGCAAAACAGACAAATATTTCCATGAAATGCAAAGCAGATAATTGGAATCCTAAGAATGAATATTTTGCTAAATGTCAAGTCAGCACTACATAAAAGTACCCTCTTCTAAAAGAAACCCAAAACATGCACTGTCTCCCAATCCTTGCTCTGAATTTCCAGTACCATCCTAAAACAAATTGTACTTTCATGTTAAGAATTTGATGAATTTCTCATCTACATTTCTACTGCATCTGTTGTGTCTTGATAATGGACAAAGGAGGTGAGAACGGAAAAACCACAAAATTAGAGGTGAAATTTCTGACAGAGTTCCTAAATAATACTAGTTTTCAGGACTTTTTGATAGCCTCAGACCACCTGTCATAAGAGAAGTGAGTATTTAAACTACAATAACTCAAATAAAGTTAAAGTTAGCAATGAAATACGAATATTAAGTCAGAAATACCTCTCAAGAACAGTAAATTAGATGGCAAAGAGTTATGTTAATGGTTAGTATCGTACTTCTGATTGAAAGCGTGATGCCCATCCATTCACATCCAAGCCTCCATTTGAAAATATTCCTGTAGAAGCCAGGGGGCTAGCTTGTTCAAGCCCACTTTGACTTAAAACTGATGCATTCCCCAACAGTGTAGTTACACGCAAAATTTCTGCTTCAAAAATGTCAATTTTCAAGAATAAGATGTACCAGTTAGCATTTGTTAGCAGTCACTACAAAGTGGAGAGACTACAGGGAAAGTTAATTGAGTTAGTTCAATATCAATTCGCCCTTCAAGAAATAAAGCTAACTTCCCAGAAAAAAATTATCTGGAATGAAGCTAAAAGAAATATGTAGTTTAGTTGTTAGATCTATGGACTAACACACAGAGTTGTTAGATAACCTATAAGGAAATACTGACAGGTTTGTTTGCATGAACAATAAAGAATTTAAACCATTAGGGAAACATAAGATCTTGGTATACATGCACCACACCCAGTTAGTGCTTTAAGATTTGAGAAATTATAGTTTGAAGGTCACAATGAGAAAAACAATTCACTGCTCCTTTTGGCTAGAAATTGGCTTCTAAATCTCTCAAATCTGGAGCCCAAAAGAAACAGGCGGGGAAGTCTACCACATTAAGAGAATGTGGCAACTAAATATCCAGTATGCATGCAGGTTGTTTCTACTAGTTAAATAGATTTTCACCCTTATTTAGAAAACCTATCCTTGACATGTTACCATTATTAGAAAATCCCATTTTTGCCCAGCTAGATGATGAAATGAAGATTAAATACCCTGAGCAGTGCTGGCTTCCATCACCTTCATTCCCTTTCCATACAAATAACCCCCTTCACAACCAATGAGCTATTTACCCTTATATGCACCCTTTTATCTTAAAATCTTTGTTACTGCATTCGCACCCCTGACCATTACTGCCTATATATGCTTCACTATTCACAATTCTTATCATGTAATAAATGGAGGGTCCAGTGGATGCAATAAAGGAGAATTTCTTACATAAAGTACGGCATCGATAAAAACAATGAATAACTTCATGGCTTTTCTCATCTCAATCAAATGAAATACACATAAAAGGGAACTGCTATCCATTCTAATACCATCAGAAAGGATTGCTAATTTGAAACTCACCCTGATTCAACAATCGATAGGTATGTGGGAGCACAGGCATAAAAGGGTTAAGCTTGTTATGCTCTGTCAGTAACTCTGTCAGATATCTGTCAACAAAAGATAAAAGAGGAATTGAAAAATGTCAGCAAATCAGAGATAAGACTGACCAACTTACAAAACATCAACATAAAATACCCAAACCAGCTGACTTTAACGAAAGCTACAGAATTTTAATTTTCCTTTAAGCTCCAAATAACCACACAACTCATCTGTGTTAATGTCAGTGTTAGTCAATGGTGCAAATCACAATCCATCTAGTTCTATTCTATTCAAAGTATCTGAAATGAATGACAAATCCTAAATTTTTACTGACTTTATTAAGCTTCAAACAACTCTCAATAGCATTGTTAAGCTAAATGGCATCCACAACGAAGATTCACAGAACGAACTCATAAATAGTAGCATTAGATTATTTTTTATATAAGATCCCATGTTATCCAGCTTCATTTCTACAACTAAAACAACCTCCAGATCACCACTTTTGACATCATAAAAGCTAAAAAATTTCCAATTCAAGATTTGAAATTTCATCAGTTGAATAGAGAACAGATCCCTGAGTTTCACTTTTAATCACATAAAAAACTTACACCAGAAGCATACATCAACTAAGACAAACAATCGATCTGGTTCTAGATCTTGAAAAGCAGACAAAAATCAACATAGGTGTAGTCAAGAAAACAAATTGGTGGAGTAGACAATAACACTGTAATATTAAGCATGGATTTTCCAACCAAAAGAAGGATCAGCAATCAATTACTACAATGAAAAAAAGGAAAACAGATAATCCGCCATGATCCGAAGAAAAAACAAGCATAAACCTCAAGATCGGATGATATTTGATTGTTAAGCAAATATTGGGGAATGGAAGTACTTACTTGTCTTGGTCAAGGAGAGCGGCGGAAGCGGAGCGGAGGGCGGAGATGTGGGGTGAGTGAGGGGCGGAAGGTGAGGGAGAGTATGCCATGTAGCTGCCTCCTCCGCCACCGCCCGATG